>JAOXYD010070247.1:0-12664 GCA_028565735.1 Pinacopodium congolense | reverse complement strand
ATGATGAATTGAAAGTGATCAAGTGTATTCAGGTATAAACCTAATTGCAAACTAAATGATGTACAAGTCATGATGTATGAATGATTAAGGGTTGTGAATAAGATTGTATATCTGGAATAATTAATTGAGCATGCATTAAACATGACACATATACATGCGTAACTTTGAGCATTCATTTTATTAATCGATTAGTAATGTGTAGATATGTGTATTGTTTGATTTAGAGGCACACATCGACCGAAACTGTCCAAACATGTTGGTTCATTGAGGCAATAGCTAATTAGAGCGGACCATAAGTAACCTAAATGGGTTATCTTAATTAGAAATGTGTTCTGATAAAATTGTTTGCTTAAACTTGGTTTCTTTATATTGAATTGATATTTATATGATTGTGACAATTGATGATTCCAGACAATTGATTGTCTAAGGAGTTCGATATTCAAGACTATATTCGAAGTGTTTGTGAATTAAATGTGAACAAAGAAATTGAATTCTCAACGATTTGTTGAATGTCAGACATAGATCCGATGAACTGTAAAAATTAAATATGTTCATTGACTGAATGTGATTGATGACATATTATGTGAACTGTTGCACTTCATTACATGAATATGCATGTTCACATAAAGGAGTTGCGACTAAATCAGCCAACGTGAAGAGAGCTTAAAACCTAATTATGTGCATTAAAGCCTCAGGCTCAACATTTAATGAGCCTGGTATCCATAACGGATACGAGACAGTA
Source organism: Pinacopodium congolense (assembly GCA_028565735.1). Classification (NCBI taxonomy): domain Eukaryota; kingdom Viridiplantae; phylum Streptophyta; class Magnoliopsida; order Malpighiales; family Erythroxylaceae; genus Pinacopodium; species Pinacopodium congolense. The sequence continues at coordinate 11,922 of JAOXYD010070247.1, read as the reverse complement.
TTGAAATAAACCCAATATCCACAACAGATATGGGACAGTGAACTAGGTGCTCAGTCACAACAAATTAAAAATGAAATTGAGTCTCATTTGTATTTGCATTTATATCTTTACCTATGTTCATGAGATTGATTGCATATAAATTTTGAATTATGTTGTGACAATAGTGTGAAATGCTTATGTGAAATGAAATATTGTGATAAATGAGTGACTTGTTCTGAAATGTCTATAGGAAGTTGTTGCATTCAGAATGTACTTCCGAAATGATTAGGTAAAGTGATTGTATTTTAAAGTGCTTGCTGAATAATGATGAATATTGTGGAACAAGAGATATAACTCTGAATGAAGTGTTACATTGATTGAGTTGAATGTTAATCATTGATGTATATGTGTTCTATTTGAGTGAACACATTGATGATGGTTCACTCACTGAGTTCACAAAATTCATCAAAATTGTAGCGTTGATTTTACAAGTACTGAGAGGAGACATTGTTTGTAAAGAAATCTAGTTGAATTATAGTGATATCCATTTTGGACGCAAGATATGGCTCAAAGACCTTATCAACTGTCATATGAGGAGTTTAAATATATGTTGTATAAAATAGTGTGATCATAGATGGTTTTTGGTTTGTAAAATACGGTTGGTTTGTAATGAAATGACCGTGTAAACATGTTTTGTTTATGAAATGAGATATGTTGACATTTTAAATACTTATGTTCTTTATGATGCCATATGAAATGCATATGACTGCTCTAACATGCCATTCCTGTAGGGTATATGCTTGGATATTTTGAAGAATGATGGGCATATCTCCTATGGTAGTGGTGTGTTATAATTATAGTAGAGCTAAAAATAAAGATACATCAAATACCTATCAATGCTTCGATTTCGTCTCCACCCATTGTTACTTAGTATGTATTTTATCTCTTTATCTCTTCACTCCTTTTTTAGATGATGTCCATGACCTGCAATTACAATCCCTAAACTTGCCACTATTCCTACCAAATACCCATCAATGGCGTCATAACTCATGCATATTGACCACTTCTACAAGATAATATATCTACACGAAGATCATATCTCACAATAATTATAAACACACATAGCATACAAGTTGCAATTAAGATTTCTTGTTCAGAGGTGAAAGAAATCCACTACTTGCCATCTCCTATCCTAGTAAAATGGCATAGGCGAAGCTCCAAACGAAGCTCTAATTATAGCTCCATGTGTTGGTATATAAATAATATATTCTACATATTAACTTAGCCTATAAGTGATTAATCCATATCAATGAATAATATTTTATGTAATTAAGCATCATAACCAAAAAAAATTTCTTTAAAATTTCTCAAATTAGCCAAGACTGTAGTTAACCAATATAGACTTGTAAGTAGAAATATTGTATTCAGACCATGTGAATTCCTTGTACAGGCTACATTCTCCTTCTACTCTCAATGGTGGACCACCAAAGTAGATCATAGAAACCCTTATCTTAATAGGGTCAGCTACTACGGTTCATGCTTCAAAACCTTCCATTAGTCATTACCCACATATAATAAACAAGCTATCGAAAAAAATTACTATATTATAGAGATAAAAATCTATAGTCAAATTAGATGGGACCAATAGAAGTATGTGATTTGAGAATTTATAGAAAGATTCTTCTAAACTAACTGCAAGCGACCGCTTCAAAGATAAAGACAGAGACATAAATGATGCCACAAGAATTTAAAAAAGGTCAATAACATATATTAAGGAGATTAATAAGTATAGGTAAATAACTTCACACATTAAGAAGAGAATTAACAATTACATCTACAAAAACAATAACACAACATTTTTATTGGAGTGAGTAAGGCCTTGAATTTTACCTTCAGAGCATCTCCAACATTGATGAAGAAAGAGATGTCATTAGGTGGGATTGAAACCTAAGTTTCATCTTTGGTACAGATTTGCAGGCCAGTTGTGTTGTTATATCTTATGATAGAAATTAGCTAATGGTCAAGATGCTCTCCAAACCCAAGTAGATTTTTAGCATACAGAACCAAAATTTACGTACAATCTCAGCGAACTTTATGCCGTATTCGTCAGCAGGAGCCTAGCCCTTTGAGGTTGGAACAACCTAAAAAAGATCTTGTTAACTAACTTCATATTGGTGATAAAATAAATACAAGTAGAAGAACATGCATAACTAAGAGAAAGTAAGAGAGATAGCTGACCCTTTTCATTACCCACTAGAATCTTGTTAACATTGTTAGAAGCATGCTGCAAAGATGCGTTGCCAACGTGTCTATGATGAACCAAATGTAGTAGCACCAAGAACAAACTGTTAAAACAAAACTTTCTTATTTAGGTCTCTGAATCTATAAAGAAAATAATGCCCTTAAATCACTTTATCAATTATGAAAACATAAACTCACTCATTATGGATAGATGTACCCAAAGCAATGGCTCCAAGAGCAATCAGTAGAGCCCTTGTAGAGTAGGAAAAGAATAAAAAACAAGATAGCAAAACTTTCTATAACCCTAACAAAGTAAGCACGTTCAAAGGCAGTGCATTATTCTAAATTATGCTCCATAATAAAATCTTTCCATTTGAAACAATATTGGAGAAAAAGGACACAATTACTATAGCATCCAATTAATGCTACACAGATCTTCATACAGACTTGTTCATGGTATTTTGACAAGTGTGTTTTATACTTCATCTTGTCATGATCCCATTTATTAACTTAATAATCACCTTGGATAAGTGCATTTATGCTTTGTCTTACCTTTTGTACCATATTACATACCTTACTCTTATTTAATTTAAATTCAATGAAATTGCTTCCAATTTTTTTAAATTTTCACAATTATGCTTTAAATTATTTAAAATAAAAATTTTAGTCTAAATTCCTATAAAAATCATATATAATTTCTTCAAAAACTTATCAATATGTATGAGGGTTAACTAAATACATGTTAATCATTAACAAAAAGAGAAGTTAGTTGTCAACTAGGAATTATTAAACACTAATTATATTAGTTACACCAATTACTTTAAAGTACACCAATTATCAATTAAGTAATCTTCAAAATTATTTTAAGTAAAACATTCAAATTAATCACTCTTAGGACTCACAATCATTCAAGTGCATGAGTAATTAAACAAAACCTTTTCAGTAACACTTAAGTTGGACATTGTCCTTAATGTCAAATAAAAGAAACAAAATAGGAGGAAAGGAAAGAAAACTCCCTTAGGATTATAGGGTTGATTACACTTCAAAACCAACCATGTTAACTAAAAGACAAAACATTCAAGCCAAGAAAATAAAAGAGTGAAAACATAAAAAATAATCAAAGTGCAAATTTAATAAAAAAATAACAAAAAAAAAAAAATCCTATGATCCTAAAAGAGATAACACTAGTATGGATGGTTGGTTTGCCTCCTAATAAATACTTCTTCAGAATCTTTTAATTGATTAGAAAAACATCATACTTTTGCAACTATGACAACTCTTATCAATTTTATTATAGCCAGTTTGGCTTAATACAAATTTATTATTCTTATAACCTTTTATTGGACTTCTTCCCTAGCCTCGTTTACCTTGTATGATGTATATTAATAAAATAATTTGATACACATTTTTCTGTAATAATTAGAAAATGTAGTCTAAACAACATTTAAGGGTACATGTACATTCTTTACATTCTTTTCTTCCTAAAAAATATAAAGTCAACAACTTTTTCCTTTTTTGCATTTAGCTCACTTTTCAGTTCCTTACTACTTTTAAGTGGACTTTCCTTCTCTTGCTCCCTTTAATTCCCTTCTATAGTGCAAGACAAACTCCCTTACTATCGTTTTTCAATTAATTCAACTAGTTGCCTAATTTGTGTTATTAAATTATGGCATATAGCCTTAAACATAAACATTAATTCAATTATTAACCCTTCCCAACTCCTCTTTTTATTGCTATTGATAATAACTTAGTAGATGCATCATGGAGTAAGCTTGAATACTCTAGAAGAAATATGGATGATATATCTACCCTAAGTTATAAGTATTGCTCTAGTGATTATTGTAAGCTATTCAATCCTATCCTTTTATCATCAACTGCAACTAATTTAATCTACAGGCTCAAACTATTTATCTTTTTGCTCATGATCTCTAATTGAGCTACCAACATTGTTAACAAATCAACTTAGTAAAACCTTGCTAAATTAAATAGTAGTCTATAGTTAAGTTAGCACTAGTAATCATATGTGGCCATTTACTCGACTACTTATGGTCCCAAAAAGACAAATAAGTGTATAAATGAAAACTTTAATGAAATAAATTTAAATAAAACATAAAATTAAATTGAATAGAGATACAAATATAAAGTAATTAACATCGAGCTATTCCTAATATTACTCAGATAGATACTCAAAAGTGGCAAAAAGAAAAAATTTGGCGGGTTTCCTAATTTAAAATCTAAAGGAAAGTATATTCCATCAACAAGTAGTATAAAATAATGAATTCGAATATTATCTCTATAGGGATCTAATGTAAGAACTAGGCCACTCACCATTCGATTGTCTAGATAATTCTTAAAAATTAAATAATGAAAATTTTTAAAAATAAATAATTAAATAAATATGTATTCAATCTAAACATAAGTCAATAAAATAAAAATTCTCCGAATAATAGAATCTAGCTACAACTTCAAATTAATTCTTGAAGAGATTTACAATAACTTCACTCAAACAAGATATAACTCATGGTCATAAAAATACATGTTCTTATTTAATCTGAACTTATGTACTTGGTCTATAAACAAACTAGAATAAAAGACACAAAATTTAAGAAGCTTAAACATAAGAACTCTAGTTTTAAGAACCCTTATAAAAGAAATTAGAGCTTAATCCACATCTAATTAAATCACATTATCTAATTAACTTTCTAATAGTTTAAAGCCAATGGTTATAGATCATTTAATCATTTATTAATCTAACTTAGATGATCAGGCCAAGAAAGGTTAATTAAAACCATAATTTAATAAAAATCTTACAATCATTCAATAGTAACCCATCTACTATCCTAACCCTTGCTAAAGCAAATTGACATAATTATTTAATAATGAAAACAAATATCGAAATAAAAAACACATATTCATTGATGAAAAATAAAGATTCAATATACAATAGATAAGAAAGAGCTAAAAATGATATAATCGAAACCAATATTTCAATTGAAAATCTTACTCTTCTATCCACCTTGAACACTCTTTATGAACTTTAACTCATTAACTTGATGTTTAGAAAGAAAACCTAAAGAAAGCTAAAAACATAGCTAATAATTCTCTTGAATGATCTACTTCTCATGTTATCCTCCTTTTTACCACCCATTATCTCTTTCCAACACACTTCATTTTACAAAAGAGACAATGAAGTAATGATTATGGGTTGCAAAATCATGAAGTAGCCATTGAGAATCTGGAGACTTAGGTAGGCTAAAGAGCTCAACTTTTGTAAGAAAGGCTTCTTGGTAAGCTACCAAGTACAACTAAACCAATCCTAGGAAGCATGCAAAGGCCATTACTTTAAGAAGTAGTAAGGAAGTGGAGAATAGGGAAATAGAAAATAAAGGTGAAGAAATAAGTGAGCAGAATGATGAAATAGTGGTGGGAGTAGTAAAAAAGAAAGAGAAAGGTAAGGAAGTAGTTAGTGGAAGTCCATATCAAATCCAACCACAAATCCCTTACCCTTAAAGGTTAAAGAGTGCAAACTTAGATAAGAAATTTGAGAAGTTTGTTGAAATGTTCCAGAAATTTCATATTAATATCCCATTTACTAAAGCCATAACATAAATTCCAAGCTATGAAAAGTTTTTAAAGGAAATTTTGTTAAAGAAGCGTAAATTAGAAGATTATGAAACTGTGAAATTGAATGAAGAATGTTCTGCAATCTTATTGAATAAGTTATAGCCTAAACTAAAGAACCCTAATAGTTTTACCATTCCTTATGTTATAGGTAGTTTACAAATAAAGAGAGCACTTATAGATTTGGGTGCTAGTATCAATTTAATGCCTTTCTCTATTTCAAGAAATTAAGATTAGAAGAACTTAATCCTGCAACAGTTTCTTTACAGTTAGCAGATCCTTCTATCACCTAGGAATAATTGAGGATGTTTTAGTAAAATTTGATAAATTTATTTTTCCTGTGGATTTCTTGGTATTGGACATGGAAGAAGATTATAGGGTGCCTATCATTCTTCCAAGGCCATTTATGGCTACAGTGAGGGCATTAATTGATGTGTAGGGCAGAAAGTTGATTATGTGTTTTCAGGATGAGAAAGTAGAGTTTGATATGTCTGAAGCAATGTGGCATTCAATGGACAATAACTATTACGACTTTATAGGAATTCATCATCGCATGAGTGGCCCTTCAATGATATTATGTTCTAATCCCTTACAGAATGTGTTAACTCACATTCAATCTATAGACCCAAATGAAAAAGAAATGGTTGAAGTTTTAGGTGCTCTAGATGCAAGGTAGGTATCTTTAGGGTGGCATCCTTTAAAGAGATTTGAGACTTTGTAATGGTCTAGTAAGCCTTTACCAAAGCCATCAATAGAGGAGCCACTAGACTTGAAATTAAATCCCCTTCCATTGCATCTTATGTATGATTTCTTAAGTCCCCCATCACAGTTGCCTGTTATCATATCATCATCTTTAACTAAAAGTATGGAGGACAAGTTATTAAAAGTATTGTGAAATCATATTAAGGCTATAGGCTTGTTAATTTTAGATATAAGAGGATTAAGCCCTTTAATTTGTACACATAATATTTTTATGAAAGAAGGAAGTAAGCCTTTTGTCTAACTACAATGTAGATTAAATCCTAATATTAAGGAAATTTAGAAGAAGGAAGTGATTAAGCTTTTAGATGCCAAAATTATTTATCCTATTTCTAATTCACCTTGGGTTAGTCCAGTTCAAGTGGTACCTAAAAAAGGGGGTATCACTATGATTTAGAATGAGAAAAATGAGCAAATAGTAACAAGGAAGCTCACTAGATGGTGTATGTGTATCGATTATTGAAAATTGAATGATGTCACTAGAAAAGACCACTTCTCACTTCCTTTTATTGATCAGGTTATAGAAAGATTGGTGAGGCACATGCTTCATTATGTATTTGATGGATATAGTGGGTATTCACAAATACCGATAGCCTTTGAGCATCATGAGAAAACTACTTTCACTTATCCTTATGGAACATTTTTTTTTGTAGGTGCATGCCTTTTGGACTGTACAATGTCCCTACCACCTTCTAATACTACATGCTAGCTATTTTTTCTGATATGCTTGAGTCTTGCATTGAAGTTTTTATGGATGATCTTTTAGTGTTTAGAATGTCTTTTGATTGTTGTTTGGAAAATCTTGATAAGGTGCTTAAGTGATGTGAAGAGACGAATTTGGTATCACATTGGGAAAAATGTCACTTTATGGTGCAAGAGTGTATAGTATTAAGTCATAAGATATCTAGTAAGGGAATAAAAGTAGTTCCAGCTAAGATAGAAGCCACTGGTCAATCGTTACCTCCGAATTCAGTTTGAGCAATCAGGAGTTTGTTGGGTCATGCCATATTTTATAATAGATTTATCAAGGAATTTTAAAAAATCACTAAGTCCCTTATTGATCTTTTGACCAATGATTCAACATTTGACTTTGATAATAAGTGTATGCACACTTTTGAAATTCTTAAACCTAAGCTTATAAGTGCACCAATTCCAGTTTCACCAGATTGGTCTCAACCTTTCGAGTTAATGTGTGATGCAAGTAATTTTGCTATTGGAATAGTTCTTGGGCAAAGGAAGGATAAGATTTTCCATCGTATTTATTATTCAAGTAGGACATTGAATGATGCCCAAAAGAACTATACAACAATGGAGAAAGAGATGCTGGTTATTGTTTTACATTTGATAAGTTTTATCCTTACTTAATTTTATCAAAGGTAATAGTTTATACTGATTAAGCGGCCTTGAAGTATTTAATGACAAAATCTGATGCAAAGTCAAGATTGATCAGAGGGGTCTTACTGCTGCAAGAGTTCAATATCGAAATTAAAGATAAAAAGGGTGTTAAGAATTTGGTTGATGACCATCTATTAAGGTTAGATGATGGGGTATTGGAAAACGGAGCTATTCAAGACATTAAGGAAATGTTTCATAAAGAGAATTTGTTAGCAATTCAGGATGACTTGCCATGATATACTAATTATGTAAATTATTTAGTTGGCAAAGTTATTCCTTATGATTTTTCTTATTAGCAATAAAGGAAGTTCCTTTCGGACATAAAGAAGTTTCTTTTGTATAATCCATACTTATTTAAGATATGTGGAGATGGAATTATAAGAAGATATGTACCTTATTCTAAAGTGCCTTCTATTTTAACTCATTTTCATTTTAAAGAAGTTAGAGGACACTTTGGGCCAATTAGAACTACATAAAAAGTTCTAGAATCAGGATTCTATTGGCCAATACTGTTTAAGGAAGCATTCGAATTTGTAAAATCTTGTGATAAATTCAAAAGAAGTGGAAACATTTTAAGAAGACAATAAATTCCGTTAAATAGCATTTTAATCAATGAAATTTTCAATGTTTGGGGCATTGATTTTATAGAACCATTCCCTAAATCATTTTCCAATCAATATATTTTAGTGGCATTTGATTATGTAAGAAAATGGGTTAAAGCAGTTGCATTACTCATAAATAATGCAAGAGGGTGGTAAAATTCTTAAAAAGGAACAGTTTTACAAGATTTGGTACACCTAAAGTTGTAATTAGTGATGGAGGATCCGTTTTTTGCAACATGCATTCTCTTCTATCTAAATATGGTGTAACCTATAAAGTTGCCGTGCCCTATCATCCACAAACAAGCTATTAAATGGAAAATTTTAATCAGGAAATCAGAAGAATTCTAAAAAAGACCATTAATGCATCTAAAAAGGATTGGTATTTAAAATTAGATGATGCATTATGGGCATATTGCACTACTTTTTAGACATCTATTGGTATATCTCCATATCATTTAGTTTATGGTAAATCTTGTCATTTACCTGTAAAATTGAAGCATAAGGCATTTTGGGTAATCAATATCTTGAATTTTAACTCAAGGCAAGATGGCAAAAAAGGTTATTACAATTAAATGAATTAGATGAATTTCGTCTTAGCACTTATGAAAGTGCCAAATTATATAAGGAAAGGACGAAGAAATGGCATGATGGTAACATTGTTCTTCGTGAATTTAAAGTCAGCAATAAAGTTCTAATCTATATCTCTCATATAAACCTCTTCCTGGTAAATTGCAATCTTGATAGATTGGGCCTTATAGTGTTTTAATGTCTATCCTTATAGTACTATTGAAGCATCCAATTGACAATCATCTTTTAATCTTTCTACCCCAACTTTTTGTGCCTAATAAGATCAATGAATAGGTTGAGATTTTTGCCCCTTCTTAGGTTATTTTATAAGTTAATTCTCTAAGTATTAGTGTGTTTTTTTTCTTTTTCCATTTGAGTCTTCAGTTTTCTTTCTTTCCTAATTAAGATTTTAAGTCTCTTATTGTCTTTTGTTTTATTTATTTTTGTTTTAGTATTTTTATTTTCAGTTTAATCTTTCTTAATTTTAGTCTCTTTTTATTTTCCCTTTTCTTATTTTTGATTGATCTAATGTCTTGTTTAAAGCTTTATAAGTTAAGTTTAGCTTAGTAGTTTCTTTTAAAGGCTTTTTCTAAAATCTCTTTTTAATTTCTAGCTTTTTATTTTCTTAAAATTTCAATTTGATCAATTATTTAGGTTTCTTTTAAGATGTTTAGTTTGTCTTAATTATGTTTTCCTTAAGTTTGTTTTAAGTTCTTTTTACACTCTTTTGTTTTTGTTTTATTCTTTCTTCGTAAGTTTAATCCTAGCTAGCTTAATTGGGCTTAATTTTGTTGTTTTATAACAGTATCATTAGTAAATTAGCTAGGAAATCTTTCAACCTTTGTTTTGCACTAAATTGTGGTCATTTAAAATTGAATTGGAGCTTAAGATTTGAAGTTTAGCTCATTTCCAAGAGTAAATTACGACCCTAAAATAGTAGGGAGCTACCCAGCCAAGCCACCGTTTTAGTATTTTAGGAGTCAAATGGCAAGAGTAAAACGATGCCATTTTACTACATAGCAGACTGCCCTTGTACTCTCTATTAAGTGAGGAATGACATAATTTCTATTTTCTCCTCCGACTCTCTCTTCTCTTTTTGCAATTTCTGATTTTCAGACCTCAATTTCTTCAATTTCTCACTCATTTCTCAACCAAATTTAGGGCTTTTGGTATCACAATCTTAGAAATTCTGAGCTCTACAGGATTTTAGCATCAATCTATCCTCAAAATCTTAAATTTGCTTTAAATCTCATTTTTTAGTCCGAATGTACTATTTATTCACTGGAATTTTTGGCTTTTTCATATTGATTTAGGAATTGTCTTGTGACAATTTTTATACCATCGGATTCCTTAAATGATTTCCTACATTTTGGCACCAATTTTATACATTAAGCTTTTCTTAAAAATTTGGGCATTTTTCCGACCTAAGGGCATTTTAGAAATTTAACAAATTAAAGCTTTTTAGTCATGAATTAATTTATTCTCAGTTAATTCAAACTTAATTATGTTAAGTTTATTTTTTATGCCTTCTTATCTTCGTCAATTGTCCATTTTTATTGGTCCATTTGTGTTTATTTTCTTAGGTTGATTATCGATTTTTTTTGCTTATTTTTTATATAATTTCTATTTAATCTAGGCTCATCATGTCACCTAAATGATTCCAAGGAGGTTCTAGCTCCTGCAAGGGAGTTGCTTCTGAGCCTTCTCGTTTTACCAGTGAGGAAAACATTGAGTGGTTTCATTACCACTTACCTAACAAGTTCATTGACGAGAAGTCTCTAGCCCTTACTTTAGATGCGGGATTCCAAGTATCAATTGCCTTTCGTGCCTTAGGATGGGATCTTTCTTTGGTCCTTGTTGGCTTATATTATTCGGTTCTTGTTCGAGAGTTATATGCCATCATCAAAGAAAAAATGCTGAGGATCTTCTTGGTACTCACTCTATGGTACATGGCATACCTATTCGTATTACTCGTGCTTCTCTTTTTGCTCTTCTAGGTGTTCCAGATGTAGGTGATCCTTATGTTCACCGGGTGGATAGGATCCATGGTGATGATGTAGAGTTGAATCCCTCCTTCTCTTTTGAGATAACCCGTTTAGCTTTGAACTTGGTCAAGCCTCCTGGTAAGAACTATTACCCAACAAATCATTTGTCAATTCAAAAGAGATTTGTGGTAGCCCTATTGAGTTCTAATATTTTGCCTCGGGTGAGTGGACTTAATGAGATAAGGTATGATGATATTTATCTCTTATATAAGATGCTCTATGGACTAGGTGCTATTAATGGATTGTCCTTAACTACTTTTATGTTGCAAAGTATTAGGAATGTAGTTCGTTACAGGCATGCAAACAAAATTTTTACTTCTTGACTTTATTGATTAGAGTTATGTTAGAGGATGGTGTTTCTATTGAGGGTTAGGTGGCTGTGTAACCCATACCTAATTCTATTATTGGATATTCTTACTTGAAGTCATGGGAATATGCCAAGGTTGGTGGTTTTTGGAGAAATGTAACTTGGCAGCCAATTTAAGGCAGTGAGAGAGTAGATGACGAGGATGCTCTTACACCTATTTCTACCCCTCCTCCAGTTGTAGATATTGAGGAAGGTGCCGATGAGTCTTCATTTGAAGCCACTCCACCTGCAGCTGCGTGAGCCTATGAATATTTCCCCTTCTATTCATCGCTCTTTTCCTCCAACTATTGGACCTTTTGTTGTTCCTCCTCCTCCAACTATTTTCCAACTCCTAGTTAACTCTCTT
>JAOXYD010070236.1:0-26297 GCA_028565735.1 Pinacopodium congolense | reverse complement strand
ATCTGATTGACCTAGTACTTACATTTGATAAACTTTGTCGTGGGATCGATATTCGGAGTCTTAAATATACTCTTCTTTATTACTTGATTTGAGCGGTATGCTTGTTGAAATGTTAGTCTTGAATTAATTGTTAAATTGTGCATTGAAATATAGATTAATTTGAGAAAATTTTGTATATGACCAACCGTAATCAATCACTTCAAATTAAATTAATTATGTAATGTTTTTCTAATTGAACTCTTTTTACAAATTTAATAAAAGATTTAAAACATTCATCCTTACTAGTAAGAAAAATTACCTATGTGAATCTACTATAATCATCAACAATAACATATGTATACAATTTTCACCCAAACTTATAATTCTAGACAATCCAAATAAGTTCATATGCAATAATTCTAAAGGTCTATAAGTTTTTATCATATTTTTCTTCTTAAATGAAGCCTTGGTTTGCTTACCCATTTGACATGCATCACAAATCTTGTCTTTTTCATACTTCATTTTTGGTAGACCATTTACTAGCTCCTTATTGCAAAGATTTGAAATTTGTTCCATGCTGCCATGACCTTATCTTCGATGCCATGTCTAAGCATCTTCATTTATGGACATCAAACACTTAATATTTTGGTTAGAGAGATCATTCAAATCAATGGTATAGATGTTTCCTACTTTCTTACCAATAAACACAATGTAATTATCAATTGCTACTGAAACTATACAAGATTTACCTTTAAAAGATACTTTGAAGCCTTTATCATAAAATCGACTGACACTTAGTAAGTTATACTTTAAACCTTTTACCAATAGTACATTATCAATGGTAGCATTATTCTTATCGATCTTACCGATACCAATTATCTTACCCTTGGCATTATCTCCATAAATGACATAGTCACCATCTTTGTCTTTGAAGGAAATAAACTAAGAAGCATCTCCTGTCATATGTCTGGAATATCCACTATTAGTATACCAAGTGCTCCTCTTGAATTCCTACAAAATAACGAAAATCATTTCATTTTAGGTACCTATATTAATTTAGGTCCTTGAGAGTTAGATACCTTTCTAGTTCCTAGGCCCTTTGGCAAACCAGAAGGTCTAGATAGTTTATCAAAACAGAATCTTTTCAAGTGACCAATTCTATCACAAGATCACAAATATATGTAATTTTATGAGAATGTTTGTTCGGTCTAAAGTTGTTCTTATATGCAAACCTTGATGTCTCATATCCAAAGTTTCTCTTTTATTAAGCTCTTAGCTTAAAATGTGTGTAAGAACCATTTCTTGATGCATGAGTATGTATAGGATATGCATTTGTGGCCTATATGCATGATGTAATGATTTTGCTTTTGTAAAAAAACTTTTTCTCTTGTTGGGGGCATGCACATTTCTCCTAGATGTGGATTTTAAAGCATACATGAAAGTACGATGAGTATTCCTAGACTGAGCTATAGAAAATGATGTACCAATATCAAAAGATGAGCTCGGTTGTGGCCTATATGCATGATGTAATGATTTTGTATTTGCATGATGTAATGATTTTGCATATGCATGATGTGATGATTTTTGTAAAATGATATAGAAGATGACCTTGATTTCATATCCAAACCTTGATTGTGGCCTATATGCATGATGTAATGATTTTACATTTGTAAAGAAACTATGTCTCTTATTGGGGGTATGCACATTTCTCCTAAATGTGGATTTTAAAGCATACATTAAAGCAGGATGAGTATTCCTAGATTGAGCTCTAGAAGATTATGAACCAATATCAAAAGATGACTTAGGAACATGCTCTTCATCTAAATGTTTTCCCTTTACAAAAATATTCTTGGCATTAGAAGTTTCACTTCATTGAATAAAGTCTAAGCCACATTTATCAGTGGAAATTTTTTGCCTGCTTAATATGCAATCTAACTTTTCTTTGACTTTTATGAATTTAGATAGTGATTCTTTGAGGATATTCACTTCCTTATTCAAATAATCATTTCCATCCATAAACTTATGCTCATTGTCATGTATAGCACCATCCACACTCTTATAATATAACATGGCATTCATTTCATGCTTTAATTTATCAATTTTTAACATGCATGCATTCTTGGATTCTAACGTGTCATGCAATTCACCTTTCAACTTCTCATTTTCTACCTTAAAATCGTCCATCAACTTCATGAATTCCTTATGTTTAGAGGATAATTTCCTCCTTCTCAAAGTAGTATGCTCTAAAACTTTAACCAATTCATCATAACTCAACCCAAAATTAACAATAATACTTTCATTCTCATCATCATTAGAATGGGAGCAAGATGGTAACTCATCATTGAAGGACATAAGAAAAAACTTGGCACTTTCATATTTTAATTTTTTTATTTCCTCTTCGCTTTCAGTTTCCCATAAGGCTTTCAAAGTTTTCTTTCCCTTCCTTTCCTTCTTCTCCTTTCTTCCTTTTTTGCTACTTCTTTCATCCTTCCCATCCTCCATGAGAAATGGGCACTGGCTCTTCAATTGACTTAGTTTCTTGCATTCAAAACAAATAACATTAGTGGACTTTCTCTTGTAATCCTACTTATCTTGCTCTCTTCTCCTTGGGTGTGCCTTATTCTTCAAAAACTTGTTGAACTTTTTGGTAAGAAGTGCTATGTCATCCTCACTATCTTTTGAAGAGCTTTCTTCTTCACTTGACTCCACTTTCTTAGCTTTGAATGCCAGATTCTTTCTTCTTGATAAAGCTTCCTCTTTGTTTTTTAACTTATTCATCATTATCTCATAAGCAAGTAATAAACCTAATAATTCAACCAAAGGTAAAATGTTAAGGTATTTGGCCTCTTAGATGGCGGTTACCTTTGTCTCCCATCCTTTTGATAAATACCTCAAAATCTTTCTAATAAGTGCAAAATTTGAATATGATCTTCCTAAGCCCTTTAATGCATTTATGATGTCAATGAATCTAGTATACATGGAAAAAATAGTTTCATGATGCATTGAAAATAGTTCATATTGATGAATGAGTTCTCCTTTACCTAGTTGGTACCTTTATGAGTGACTTCTAATATATGTCAAATATTTTTAATTGTTTCACATATATACACTTTATTGAATTCATTTTTACTTAATGCATAAAAGAAAATATGAACAGATTTACTGTTTAGTGAAACTAGCCTTTTATCTTCTACATTCCACTCATCTTTCACTTTAAGAAATTTTTGACCATTTTCTATCTTAGTAAGAGTGTATGGTCCTTCATTTACCATATCTCACAATTTAGCATTTTCGGCTTGAAGGAAAAACTTTATCTTAGTTTTTCAATATAAGTAATCATTTCCATTAAAGTAAGGTTCCCTAATAATATTTAACTTTGATGACTAGATGAACCTAGAAAATGTGCCATAATGGATGCTTACTCACAGTTTCGCTAGAAACTAATGCAAATGTGAGACTAAGCTCTAATACCAATTGTAAGCTCTAAAGGCGCTCAAGAGCGGGGGTAAATTAAGTAATAAAAATTTTCTTAACAAAATAAAATCGCCACCAAAACCAAATCAATGTAATGAGATATTCAAAAGGGAATGCCAAATAGATAACAAACAAATCAATAAATCAAGCACACAATAAACAATATGTAAAGAGGAAAGAAAAGAGAAAGACACAAGGTTTATTAAAAGAGTGCACCCACCCTAAAGATATTTTACGTCTCATCTCCAACTACCTGTTGGATGTTGTTCTTTACTAATAACTTAAAAGTAAATACAATCTTCTTCTAAGGTAAAGAGTAACCCATACAAGATCAATCTTTTTCTAGGTCAAGAGAAGCCTTTACAATCAGAATCTTTTAAGGTAAAAAAGAGCCTAGACAAAAAATAATATTCCTTTGTTAAGATGAAGGGAAACTTTATGGCTAATCTTTATATGGTAAAGACGAGCCTTGACACATTTAACTAGTAACAACAAATCAAATAACCCCTTCTTATTAACTAAGACACTTAAGAGAGTGTTTCACTTAAAGCATAATCAATCTAAGGGCTTCAATACTTTCACTAATGATATGAATGATCAACCTAATGAAAGCTTAAACAAAAATAAATAGGATTGATTTATGCACTAAAAATGTGTATGATGATGAGAACATAATATGAAGAACTCACATAATCTAAACTTGGATAGATTTGATAAATAAGATAGAAAATGTTTCTAAACATTTAAAAAGCCTCTAAATATCTGTTAGATAGCCAAAGATGCTCTTTAGGACTTAAACAAACATATAACAATAATTTGGAAGCAAAATATTTTGATTTAAATGCCTAAATATATGAATAAAGTCTAGTGAAAACAATATGGACTATTTAAGGCAGTTTGCAAATTTGGACCCTAAATAGAAGATATAAGTGATTAAAAATTAAACTAAAAATACATGGACAATCTTGAGATCATAAACAAACTAATCATAATAATCTTTCATACAGAAACTGACTTTGATAATTGAAACATGAAGTTAGAACATGAATAGAAAAATAGTGATAATTTAGGTGTATTTGGAAAAGCAATTTTATAAAAAACTAAAATTAACTTCAAAAAATTAGAAATAAAAATTAAACACACTCTATGACATGTTAGAAATTAGAAAATAATTATGTCAAGACTTTAGAAACTGATTAAAATATCTAGAAGCATGTTGAAAATTGTGACATAAAAATCTAGACATATTTGGTATCTCTTAAAAGAAAATACTTGAACCCTAAGAAATAATATTCCAAAAATTGAAAACAAAAAACACAAACAACCTCTAGGAACCTTAAGTAAATAAAAAAATAATTTTAGAATTTTAGAAATAGTTTAAAATGTCCAAACGCAATATCAAAAACAAACCAAAGTAACTAGAATCAAATTCAACATAGTTGATAGTTTAAGCTCTATTATGTTAAGATAATAACTTTAAAAATCAAAACTATGATAAATCAAACACTTAAACACTTTTTCTAATAGAAAACAACAATTTTGTGCATAAACAAATAGATTAGAAATAGAAAGGGATGAGAATAAACTAAAACAGTGATGTAGAGAGATACCTAGAAATGTATTTAAGTCTCATGTTAGGAAAAGTGGCATGATTCATAGGTATAATGACATCGTGCATTCTCATAACTCTCATATGCATGATTATCATTCTAGGAGAGCTTATTTTGATATGAGAAATGCTTTTAGGCATCAAGATCATAGGTTTTATGACCATATGCATAATGCTCCATATGTTTGTAACTATTGTGGTAGGGTTAGACATTTAAAAGATTTATATTTTATTAAACAAAGAATGATTAAGAAACCTTCTCAAATGCAGGTTAAGAAACATTCTAAGGTTAACCCCTAAGGACCCAAAGTTATGTGGGTACCTAGAACAAAATGAATTTCTTGTTTTGTAGGTTAACATACATTTGGTGTTAAAATTGTGTTAAGCTAGGAATTAAAAGGAATTGTATCTCCAACTAAAGGTGAAATGTGGAAACATCACCATGAGTCCTCACATAAGCTTACCAAGCAACATTATTGAACCAAGTGAGGAGTAAATGATTTGGAATCAAATGGTGATGTAAAAGGAGGTATTTCTATGTCCTTACTTGATAATATCTAGCTGACAAGATCTTTGAATATTTATACTTGATTTGAGAATGTTGGCCTTACTATAGATGCTTTATATTGAAAACTTGATTCATATGTTTAGGGAGAGTCATTGCATGTTAGAATTAAGAGCTATTGTATGTTTATTATTGGAGCCATTGCATATTTGCATAAAATTTTGAAAATAGCAAATTTTATTAAAAGCTATTACATGTTTAGTATTAAAAGTCATTGCATAATTTTTGAAATTTAGTGCACTACATTAATTTTAACATATGACTTATTTTTTATGCATTGCTATTTTTTTAAAATGGATTATTTGTTTATATTTTTTTAGAAATGGATTCATTGCATAAGTTTATTAAGAATGCTATTTTCAATTGATACTTTTAATTGGTATTAGAACTTATGACTTTTTGCCATTCGCACATTGCATTAAAATTGTTGCATGATTTTTGAAATAGGAGCATTACATTTATTTCAACATATGAATTGTTTTGAAAATGATGTATTAAACATGTTTTGAAAAAGATTGTTAAAATTAGTATCATACTTTGTTTTTACAATTGGTATCTCAACTTTAAAACTTTCAATTAGTACGATATCTTTGAATTCTCAATTGGTATCTTTTCTTACATTTCATATTAATTAGCATCATACTCTTACTGTTGGTATTAATTTTGGTTTCTACGAATTGGTATCATTTTTTTAAATGTTTAACATATTATTTCACAATTGGTATCATGTTTCACAAATGATCATCATAATTTATAATAGGTATCATGTTTCATAAATGATTATCATTATTTTCAATTTGTATCATCTTCTTACATTTGGTATCAATTAGCATAAAGTTTTTACAATCGGTATCATGTTTTTAAAGTTTCTTTTTAGAAATTCAAAACATGTAAAACCTTTTCATGATTTTTAAAATACCAAAAAATTGATATAATCTTTATATCTAGAATAGGCAAAATAATGGACAAGGAAAAACAAAATGAACAAATGAATTAAGCAAGATGAAACGTACCTCTAATTACTGTAAAAATAGATAAAAAAAACTAACATAAAATTGAGTGAGTTGCCTCCCATAAAGTACTTGTTTAATGTCATTGGCTTAATGACCTTTGGATTTGCCAAAACATTTTAGTCTTCCTTTTTCAAACTCTAATTTTCTTTTTATTCTTAGAGCCCTTTAAGCCTTCTTCATTGCCCTCTCTCCATTCATCTAATTCATTTAATTGGAAGGCTATTATTGTTGAATTTTCAGTCTACTCAATGGTTTGACATTATAAATAGGTCACATTCCAGGAGTATGCCACTAGTAGTCACTTGTAAGGTACTTTGAGTTTTATCAAATATTGCATCATAAGAGGAAGAATGTGATGCTTGAGTTGAAGATGGTGTGATAGTTTCCGAATTAGAGAAAGTGATTAATTCATCTTCAATCCTAAAATTTATTTGCCTTTCTAGGACGTCAATCACCGCCTTAAAAGTAGCTAGAAAAGTCCTACCTAAAATCAAAGGAATTTCATCTTCATTCTGTACATCTAAAATCAGAAAATCAACAGGAGATATGAACCTATTGAATTTTACTAACACATCTTCAACAATTCCCGTAGGATATTTTACTGATCGATCTACTAATTGTATGCTCATCCTTATGGGTTTAATGATCTTTAGGCCTAAATCATGAAACAAAATTTCAGACATCAGATTTATTTCGGCACCTGAATCAGTTAATGCGTCGTGTAAATATAATTTTCCAATTATACAAGGGATCGAGAAACTCCTTGGATCCTTTAAATTTTTAGGTAAATTTTCAATAAAGATTGTTGTACATTCTTCATTAATCTTTCGTTTAGAACTCCTTCTCTTCTTTTTTATCTTTAAGCACATCACATAAAAATTTTGTGCTATTGGGTTCCTGCAGAAGAGATTTTACTAAAGGAGTATTGGCTCTTAATCGCTTAATAAGGTCTAAAGACACACTTGTGTTCTCCTTTGGTTGTTCACTGGTGACCTTATTAAGATTCATTCTTGTGGCTTAACTTATCTATTAACCTCTTCCTTGATTTCTTCTTCCGCTTCAGTGTCTTGCCCAACTTCTACTAACTCCATGGTTTCCTTATCCACTCTTGAGAATACTTCATGCATGTTCTCTTTGGGGTTCTTCTCAGTATTGCCTGGTAATGCACCTGGAGGCCTCTCAGAAACACTTTTGGCTAATTGACCCATTTTGATTGTCCAAATTCTTTATCGAAGCCTTAATATTCAGAAACCTGGCATCGTATGTTGTAATGCACTTGGATAATAATTCCTTTAAGTTAAGCTGTTTATTTTGTTGAGGATGAGATTGACTAAGTGGATGATTTTGGCCATACTTCCCTTGTGCCCTCTATGAAACGCTTAGGTGATTATGCCATCCAGGATTATATGAGTTACTATTAGGATTTCCTTGATAATTTCCCGAGCAATCCACTTACACCCTAATGTAGTCTGCCATACATTGAAAAAACCTAGGCTTTTTGGGGAAGCCAGGTACAGGAGAATCGGAGTAGTCACCGCCTAAAAAAGTTTGATCCGAACTTGGGGTATGAGATGGAGCAGATCTATAGGCCACCTTCCTCTTCCTATTAAAGTAATGTACATAATGTGCCTGCAACGAAGGAGACAATCGAGGTTCTTCTTGAACACAGATGGCTTTCTCAATGGGTTTGCTAAGGGCTTCTAGAGGAGGTTTCTTTGGAGTAAGCAACTAATTCCTTGGGCGAGTCAACCTTAACGAACTTGCAGTACAAAGTTACAAAAAAAAAACACCCTGAAATAAAGTCTATTACCTCTTATCGTTGATTAGATCAACTAATTCCAGAGCGTGAAGTACTGCTTTGGTTGATAGGCTCCCATCATCCAAGGTTGCCTCTTTAAAGGTTATATTGTTTAGTTCTTTCCATAAACATAGATAGTAGTGGAGAGAGTAACAATCAAGAGGTTTATATTGACATTTTTATGGTTAGGGTAATGGTTAAACCAGTGCATAAAATCAGGGAGATTTCGCAAGATATGCAATTGGAAATCAAAACAGTGAAGAACATGTAACCAAACCATTTTTGAATAAGTGCATTCAAAGAACAGGCAGTTTAGGTTTTCATTTTTTTAAAAAAAGAGGGAGCAGAAGTTAGGAAAATTTAAGAAGATCAGTTTCTCCCCTATTTGTAATTTGTTAAAAAGAGCTAGCCACAACATAAAGGAGCATCTAGGGCTATCTTGTTTATGCCAGACCTACTTGTGCAAAGCAACATGAGGGTTGGTAAGTTTTACAAGCATATAAGCTGAGTGATTGGTATAAGATTTTTTTGGGTTCACCAGCCATTCCAGTCTATCTGGGCAAGAATTTACTGGATGGTAGGGAAGAGATTAAAGGTTTCGGATTGTCTCATTTGAAGCTTCTTGCCAAGTCCAGGGGTTGGCTTGGATTATATCCAAAACTTTTGCATTCAATGGGAGGTTTGATCCATTGATCATTCTTGAAGTGGTGAGATCCAAAAGGATACCTCTAGGATACTAGAGATCCCACGATAAAAGAGTAGAAGCTCCATTTCCTATCTTGAATCTGAACTGGTCTCGAAAGAGGTCCTTAACTTCTAACAATTTCGTCTAAGTCTAAAAACTCTTACAATTTGGCTTTGTTGTCCAAAAATTCTTACGATTGAGGCTAATAATGAATCCTTGAAATCTTGATGTTGAACAGTGGAATCCTTCCTTGAATCTTCAATTCTGGCCTTAGATGCTTCCCCTCCTTTAATCTTGGTTGAAAACCCTTTAAGAATGACCTAGAATGTGTTGTATGACTTATGACGGCTGAATAGAGGTCTTTTGTAGCAACCAAAACACCCAAAAACCTAAGAAAACATCATGTATGGAAAAAAGTGGCAGCTTGATCATAGGTAGCATCACTGTGATTCCATATGGAGAGAAATCATGGGAATCATCATGGGCGTGACGATGGATGATGATGCATACCTATGATGATGACAACTTTTTGCATCCTTTGGTGTTTTTGTGATATCTTCTCCTTTCCTCATCCAATGGCCAAGAAATTTGGTATATAGCTTCTTAATATGTTGTTCTAGCATCCTATAAAAGTTCATAGCATTTGGAGCTCAAAAAGTGAATCTAATTTCTTCTCAAATTCAACTGTACCACATTTAGAGCTTAACTGAGCTTGTTTTGATCTTTCATTTGTTCACTTTTGATTTCGATCGATCATAAAAAAAATTAACTCAAATAAATATATCTTTTAACTTATTAAAGACTAACTTGTCCACAAGTACATAGGCTGCAACAAGTAATATAGTGGAGTATTTTTAAGACTTCGAATGTCAATCCTACGAGGAAGTTTATATGATGTAAGTATTAGGTCAATCGGATTACAATTATTTAGGGAATGTTAAATTACACATTAAGAAACTAAATAAAATTACAAAACTACTTTGAGAAAACTTAGAAAGCTTCCAATCAATTATAAAGGAGTTCAATGTTGCTTTTCCTAAGTTATTCTATTAAGGCCTAGGTGGTTGATGATTTAATTTTGGATTAGATCAAGATAGCATTATAGTTAAGACTTATCTCTATTGGTCATATCTTGAAGTTTGTTATGCATCAAACTTAGGTGATAGGCCTAAAATTCAAGAAGTATAGTCTTATATTTCCTTATTTAAGAACTAGCACTCTTATGATTAACCAAAGTTTGGTCATACACTGATTTAAACCACATTGTTCATTGATTTATTCAATAACCTAGGTAGATTTCTCGAATCTTAGATTATTTAATGACTTTATCTTAATTGATCAAGTTAAGATAAGCATTAAGCATTCAAATAAAAAAAATAAAACCACAAATCATTCATACGACATCAATTAACACATTAACCAATCTAAACTTAATTAAAATTAACAATAAGCATATATATTAATCAAAGAACATGAAAGAATTAACTTAAGCAACATAACTTTAATTAATTCAAAATAACAACAATATTGCACGAAATTAAGAGTTTAGAATGAACTAAATCATATCCCCAGATAATTATCTAACTCTTAATCACATGATTACAGCTGTTAGAAACTTTAAACAAACCTGAAAACTCAAATTACAAAATATTGAATTGAAAAATAACCTAGACTAACTTTGATTTAAAAAATTACTGAAAAAAACATGATTTTTTATCCTAAATCTTATGCCTCAACATCTAGAGAGGCCCTCTATACATAGGGAAGGAGTGGCTACAAGTTGAGGAAGAAAACAAGCTATAAATATTGAAAAATTAGCTGGAAATACAGGTTTGTTAAAGCAATATGGTAGGTGCTGGGGACCAATATAGGCTCTATACATATTGGTCCTGTTTCTTCATTTTTCTAGTAGAGTTGATGAATCTTTATACATGGATTGGCTAGCCTATTGTTTATGTCCTAAAATTTGATGTTTTTGCTTCCTTTTTACACATTTCTTGAAGTATTCACATCAATATACAAATTAAACATTTCTAAAGATAAATCAAACATTCAAGTACAAAAATAGGGGAAAATATACAACAAATAACATCCTAAAACACTATGAATTTCACCTTCAGTACTCTTCATGGATGATCGAAAAACCTTGGAATTTGGTACCAAACTTCATATCATGATGCTTTAAGTCTCCAAAGTGATTCCACACCTCTTCTAACTCCAAAAGTATGTTAAAATGTCCACTGAATTCCTATAAAACATATGGGAAAATAGAAATTGCTAAGCAACATCACATTTAAAGGTTTTAACTTAATAAACACATAATTGACATGGATTTACCATTACAATCAAATTAAACAAGTACTAAATTATGTCTAAAATATATGCATTTTAAGAGCTATCACTTAGCAATAGAACTAGAAATTATAAATAAGATGGCCAATCCTATCAATAATCCCTAATTCATGGCATATAATCAGAGTTCCCATTCAATCATAGCATAAAATCCAAAACCCATTAAACACCTCATTCTAATATCATAATTATAAGCTGTTAACCCTTTAAATATCATCTAACCCAAAGAAAAACTAAACTAACCTACTAAAATTAACAATTATATAAATTGAAATTAAAACAGTCAGAAGATAAAATTTAGAAAATATAAGGAAAATAACAAAGGCAAGGCTAGAATTTAAGGAAATAACACTATATTATCAAATCTAAAGGTTTAACACTATTCAACAAAAACAAAAAAAAATACATAAGAAAAATAGCATGAAAATAAATAATCAATATTAGAAATCTAAGTATAGAAAGTATTTAGCACCTAGAACATTAATCTATCATTAGAACATGAAACAAGATAAAAAGGTATAAAAAGAACCTAAAAACCTAAGGAAAATTAGAAGAAACAAAGGTTGTACCAATTAGGAAGAAAAACTTGGTGAAATATGATTCAATCTCTTATTTATATGGCTCTATAGGGTTTGAGATGATTGGGTGATGAAAAGTCAAGATTACCCCTTGATTTATCTGAAGATAGCATGTTTTCAACCTTTAACGGTGGTTCACTTACCCTTTAATGACCTTGGATTCAACCAAGTTGATAATTTTAGAAATAGGGTTAAAGGACAGTTGAAGCTAACCTAAATAACGTCGTTTTACTCCTGGGCAAACCACTATTTAGCTCTTTTATAGGCTACTCCTTACTCCATTGTGCTCCAATTTTTCTTCAAACTTGATCTTTTCACTTTTTATCTGTGTCCTAAGGTTAAATCTATATGCAAACACAATATAAACACAAATTAAGTGTTTAAAAATTAAGATACGGATGAAATCTCATTGAAAAACACATGAAAATACTATAAATACTCCCACACTTGAGCTATTGCTCGTCCTCAAGCCATAAGTTAAACATACTACTTAAAATAATCTTGATCCAAAGTCTCAAGCTAATTGAGTACAAACAAAAACCAAACTTTTGATCTAGTTCACAAATCTTAACTCCATCATGATAAAAACTTGATTAAACACATACAAAAAATACAAAGTTAGTAAAAAGAAGCCTCATATTCATAATACCAAATATCCAAGTCATTTTGCATAAGTCATCATAAGAATATAGTTAGGCCCTAAATTGATTAAGTTCATTGGCAAATTCTAATAGCCTATTGCGACTTATAGTTTTGCCGTAGATGATTATGTACCAAAAGCTTATACCTGGCAGTTGACACTACCTAGGGTGATCAATCCTATGTATTAATCCCTAATTAATGTCATTTAACTAGAATTCCAATTCAATCTTGACCCAAATCACAAATCTCAATTAATTCCTAATCAATTCTCATAATTATTAAACTAAAATCCCATTAATACTTCTAACCCAAACATAACCTAAACTAACATTATGAAATTAACATAAATAAAATATAAACTAATAATAACCATAATAAAAGAAGACAAATAAGGGCTGGAAAAAGAAAGTAATACCCAATATTAACTAAATATCAAAGCTTCAACATAAATATTTAAACAAAACTTAACTAAATTCAAAATAAAGAAACACAAATATAAAAGAAATAAATAAACATTAAGAACAAAAAGTAATAAAGCCTAAAGCATGAAATAAAGGGTGCAGTAATTAAAAGAATAAGAAAAACAAACGAAAATAACCTATAAACTAAGACAAAACCTAAAGAATCTAAGAAAAATAAAAAGAAAGGGACGAGTTACTAAGAAGAAGAATGAGTTGCTGGCTCCTTCTTTTTGTTTTTGCTCCTGCCACATATATATATAGATGGTCCCCTTCTTTCATTTTGGTCTCATTCCTATCTAGGGCTCTGTACCCTTCCTTTTTGCTTTCCTTTTTTTTTATTAAAATTTTTTCTCATAGAAACATTTGTTAAACTTTGTGATTCTTGTCTTTTGGTGAGTGGGACACTTGTCAAACCATGAGAAAAACTCTCTTACTTTTCATTTTGTTTCTAATGCCTCTTAGAAAGCTTTCTTACATGTTTTAAAGCCTTTATGTCCTCATCTCCTTTCAAGCTTTCATTTTAAATCATTTGTGTTGCTCTTTTACAAAAGTAAGGCATGTGTCCCACTCACTCGTTGCCAAGATTTTTAATGTCATCCCTTTCTAAAGCTTTTTAAAAGTTTTTTTTTTATGTCCAAGCCTAGGAAAGCTTCTCCCTTTAAAAATTTTTTATATCTCAATCCTAGATAGCTTTTAAATGTTACTACTCTCCAAGCTTTAGTCACGTGTCCTCCTCCTTTTAAAGCCTCCCATCCATGCTTAAAATGCTCCTTTTGCTACCATTTCCTCTTGGAAGAATTTTATTTTTGCCAAGCTTAAAAACGTTTCTTGGTTGTTCTTTTACAACGCCTTTTGTCCTCTTTAGCATTTTTGCACCAATTTGCTTAAAAAACTTATCTTTTTGGTCTCAAATGAGTGTTAACAAATACAACCTAGAATTTAACACAAATTGAGCATTTTATATTGAAAACATGATTAAAATCACATGGAAATGCATAAGAAAACATAAGTTAATTCAATCCTACCAAATACCCCCACACTTAAAACTATTGCTTATCCTCAAGTGATTCAAATACTTCACTTAAACAATTCCAATTAAGAGTTAATAGTTAATCAAGAACAATAGAAATCAATCAATGCCTTTAATCCAATTTACAAATTTCAACTCTATCATAATAAAAAAAAGTTAATCATAAGCAAAGCACACAGTTAATCAAAAAATAATCCAATATGCATAATATCTAACATTAAGCCATTTTGCATAGGTTATCACAAAAAACAATTAAGGATGCTCAAAACAACCAAATACAAATGAAAACATGATAAATTTGAGATTTGAGTAATGCTTGTTTAAGAGGTCATCTAACTTTTTGAGGTGAAGGTGAACACTTGTTATGAATACCCTCGATTACTATGTTAGATAATTATCTTCAAATGACTAAAAACATCACTCTTAACTTCAACCTTACATTGAGTTAAAACCAGTAGAGTGAGAATTGCCTAATACACATAACAGCACAAAACAATGATACTATTTTATTTAACAATACCAAAAAAAAGTTGCTTTTATCAACATAATATCAAGAACATATTTCTTTACTTTTTTTATTTTTTTACTTTTCTTCTTTTTTCATTTTTGTTTCTTTTCTTTTCTTTTTTCATTTTTTCTTTTCTTTTCTTTTTTCATTTTTTCTTTTCTTTTCTTTTTTATTTCCTATTTCTTTTGACACTTTATTATAAACATCATCTCACATTCATGTGAAAAATCGTAAAAATAGACTTAAACATGAAATATCATACAAATGGGCTACTAAAAGTACATACAAGGCACTCAAAGAAAAGGAAAATGAAAAAGTTAGCATCATGTCAAGAGTTGAACAAAGATTCTCAAATTAAAAGCACCAATTTCCTTTAAGTACCATATTTAACTATTAACTAAAGATCAAATTCATTTCAAGTTAACACATTCAATTCATCACCATCAATCTCACAATAACTCAAGCGTGCAAAAATTTTCAACTTCTTACCCAACGATTACACTTAAATGAGACATTATCTATAATGTCACAAAATGATAGAAAAACACAAAGAAGTGGGATCACGAGTACTCCCTCAGATTTGGAACAGGCCATGAACCTTGGAAGTAAAAATAGCAGCTTCCCTCTTGAAGAATAAAGCACCTCATTTTTCACTTACAACCAAAACAAGAAAAAAGCAGATAAAGCATGCTAATAAAAAAAAACCAAAAGATATGTACAAAAGAGAAAAAACACACGAACCAAAAGGATACGGATATGGTGTCTCCTATCAAGCACTTAGTTAAGGTCATACCTTGGCATGTTCGACATCATTAATTATCGAATAGAAGCTTGATCCTAATAGGAAGTTTTCTCAAACTCCATGATGAACCTGGAGCAACTTCCATTAGAATAGGTTTAGAAACTAGATGTCGTATAGCTTTGTAGCCGTGGAACCACATCATCTCGCCATCAAAGTCCAAGGTCCACTCTCTGATATACGCATCTCCCTTCCTCCATAAGGAAGGTCTCTGTAATAGTATCGCTAATAGGCGTGGAGACTCTTCATCCTCTTTGCTACCTTTGTCCTCTAGCTTGTTCATCTATAGCTCTTCTAAAAGTACACTTCTTGTAGCTCTTTCTAGCTCCTTTTCTTTTCTTCTTCTTCTTCCTTTTTCATCTGCAAATGGCTAGGAAAAGGAAGCAAAACTTGGTTTGTAATATCAAAGGAGGTATTACTTATCATAGGAGGTTGCACACCCTCCTTTTCCTAAATTGAATACTTTTCTTCACTTTTCTACTCTTGCTCTTCCTCTCTTGCTTCTGAGTTATCCCATGGTTCTCTACTCTCTAAAGAAATGTCACATACCTCCTCATTTGGTTCTCCCTCGAGTTAGCGAAGCATGCTTGTAGACACTTAGGTTTTTATGTTGTGAACCACCCTTGTTAAGCAGCCTAAATTTTCTTCTAAGGTCTGTAAAACGTTCCTCATTTCATGTTAAAACTAAATAGCACTCCTCACCAAACTCATTACGATATCATCCAAGGACATCCCATTAGCTTGTGGTGGTGATGGTGGAAGTGGAGGCACAGGGTAGAAATGTTCTTGATCTCAGTAGTAGCTGGGTGGAGAATCAAATTCGTATTGTTGTGTATCCTGCAAAGTAGGATACGTACAAAAAAGGATAACCTAGAAATGAAAAAACCTCACATACCTTAACTTGCTATTGATCCATCTTTGTTTACGTCACTAAGGGTGTAAGGTTCACTGATGCTTTAACCTAGACGTAGCAATATATTGAAACGTATTATCAGGATAATACGAATAGGAATCAAACTCACAAGTGTATTGGTAATGATTTATTACCGCTTAAAAGTTCTTAAATTTTGAAAAAATTTACAAAACTAAAACAAACTGAAGACAACATAAGAAATAGCAAAAACACAAGAGCCCACTCCTTGATAACGACGCCAAAAATTTGGTGGGAGCTATTTCGATCTCAACAAATAATAAAATACCTAACCTAATCTAACTATATAGTTAATGTAAGTAAGGGTCGATCTTATATAGAACTAGGGTGCACTAAAACTATTTCTAAGGTTGTCTAAAAGAAAAACAAAGAAAAAAAACCCTAGAATTAAGTGACATTAAAACTAAACAGAAAGATAGTTAACAAACACAAAAATAAATAAATAAAGATGCATAAAAGAAATAAATAGACGACAATAAAAGAAATCTAGGAAGAAGGTATATTGGAGATTTAGAACATATAGTGGATCCTTAAAATAAATAAATTGTGATTAGTCTAAGATGCTAGCCTATAGGTTTAATAAACTCTCAAATCCTCAGTTCCTCTAATTTTGGATAAATCCAACATGTTCTGAAAATATCCCTAACTACACGACAACATAGAACAAGCTATCTAGATTTAATGATGCAATAGCTTTAAATACTAGGGAATGACTAGCCTAAGCTACAATCTTGCAAGCTCGGATTATGTAACTTAAAGAATTGAAATCATATACTAGATTGATTAAGATCACTGAAAAATTCAATTAGCCTATTGCCACTTATGGTATTTGCTACAGACGATTATGTATCACAAGCTTGTACCTAGCAGTTGAACTATAAACCATATCTAAGGTAATCAATCCTGTGTATTAATCCATAATACATGTCATTTAACTATAATTTCAATTCAAACTTGACCCAAATCACAAATCCAAGTTAATTCCTAATCAATTATCATAATTATTAAGCAAAAATCCCATCAATAACTTTTAACTGAAGCATAACTTAAGCTATCATTACAAAATTAACACAAACAAAATATAAACTAATAATAACCATAATAAAAGAACACAAATGAATGCTGGAAAAAAGAAAGCAATACCATATATTACAAAATATCAAAGGTTCAACAAAAATATTTAAACAAAACTTAACTAAAGACAAAATAAAGCAACATAAATATAAAAGCAGTAAATAAACATTAAGAACTAAAAGTAGTAAAAGCCTAAAACATGAAATAAAGAGTGTAGTAATTAAAAGAATAAGAAAAACGAACAAAAATATCCTACAAACTAAGACAAAACTTAAATAATATAAGAAAAACAAAAAGAAAGGGATAGCTTTCTAAGAAGAAGAACGAGTTGCTGATTGCGGTTGGTCACATACAAAATTAGCTCAAATTAATCTATCTTTCAACACACAATTTAACAATTTAATTCGAGACCAACTTTTGCGACAAGCGTATCAGTGGAATCAAGTAATAAATTGGAGTATATTTAAGACTCCGAGTATCGATCTCATGAGAAAGTTTATATGATGTAAGTAATAGGTCAATCAGATTACAATTATTTAGAGAACACTCAGCTTTATGATTTAAGAAAATAAATAACTAAAAGCTAATCTAAAAAACCTAGAAAACTTCCAATCAATTGTAAAAGAGCTACAGATTGCTTTTCCTAAATTCAGTTAAGCTTTGGTGGTTGATGATTTAATTGAGTTAGATATTAGTGATGCTTAATTTAGGGTCTTCACTAAATCAAGGCAGCGCTATAATTAAGACACTGACTTATCTCTATTTGTCCTATCATAAAGTTTGGTTATGTTTCAAACTTAGGTAATATGCATAAAGTTCAGGAAGTCTAAAGTTCCAGAAGTCTAACTCTAAATCATTTTAATCTAAGACTGGCACCCTTATGATCAACCAATCTTTAGTTGGTTTATTGATTTAAATCACGTTGTTTATTGACTTTTCTAATAACCTAAGTAGAGATTGTCGGATCGTAGATTATCTAATGACAATATCTTAGGTGATCAATTCAGGACAAGCGTTCAACATTTAATCAAAAAATATTAACTCACTAATTATGGATTAATCATAAATTAAAACAACTAATCATCCATAAATAGATTCAGCATGATAACTTAACTAAAATTAAACATGAAGTACAACAATTAATTAAAGAACACAATAAATATAACTTAAGCAATAAGAATTTGATTAATTCAAAATAACAACAATTATACACGAAATTAAGAGTTTAGAATGAACTGAATCACATCCCTAGATGGTTATCTAACTCTGAATTATGCGATTACAGCTGCTGGAACTTCAAACCACTTGAAAAATTCAAATTACAAAAGATTGAAAAGAAAACAACCTAAAAAAATATTTTGATCTAAAAACTAATTAAAAATAATGTATTTTGCTCTAATTCTAGGTGCTTTAGATGTCTGGGAGATGGCTCTATATATAGGAAAGGATCAACTGCAAGTGAAGGAAGAAGACAACTATAAATTTGGAAGATTAAAGTAAAAACTTGTTGCTACCATTCATTAAAGGCGAACTGACTTTGAGTACAATGACGTCGTTATAGAATGGTGGGGTGCCGTTAGTGTACAATTTCTAATTTCTTAAATGGTGGGTTGCAGTCCATCAACAGTGGGCTATTCAGGGTACTGTTAATAGTCCAGAAATCATAATATTCTTGCATCCTTTCCACCTAATCTCCAATTCCTCACATCAAACTGCAATTGAATCATTTCTAAACATAAATTACACATTTAAACTCTGAAATTGGGGTAAATTGATATTAAATAACAACAAAAAACATTATGAATTTACCCCATAACAACTGCCTACTCATTTTTTTTATTTTTTCTCTTGAAAATATAAATATGGATGGCCCCCTTCATTTTTTTGTCTCATTCCCATCTAGGGCAACGTGGCCTTCCATTTTGCTTTCCTTTCTTTTTCTTAAACATTTTGCTCCTGGAAACATTTGTTAAGCTTTGTGATTCTTATTTTTTGGTGAGTAGGCCACTTGTCAAGCCATGAGAAAAGCCCCTTTGCTTTTCATTTTGTTTCTAATGCCTCCTATGATGCTTTCTTAAACATTTTAAAGCTTGTTTGTCCTTATCTCCTTTTAAGCTTTCTTTTTAAATCATTTTTTTGGCTCTTTTACAAGATTAAGGCACATGTCCCACTCACTCCTTACCAAGCTTTTTAATGCCATCCCTCTCTAAAGCTTTTTAAAAGCTTTTTATGTCTAAGCCTAGGAAGCCTTCTCCCTTTAAACACATTTTTTTATCTCAATCCTGGAAATTTTTTAAATGTCGCTACAATCTAAGCTTTAGTTACATGCCTTCCTCCTTTTAAAGTCTCCCATCCATACTGAAAACGCTCCCTTTGCTACCGTTTACTCTTAGAAAGCTTTCCTTTTTGCCAAGCTTAAAAACATTTCTTGGTTGCTCTTTCATAATGCATCTTGTCCTCTTTAGCATTTTTTATCCAATTTGCTTCAAAATCTTGTCTTTTTGGTCCCAAATATGTATTAACACATCCAACCTATCATTCAACACAAATTGAGCATTTTATCTTGAAAATAGGATTGAAATCACATGGAAATGCATAAGAAAACATAAGATAATTCAATCTTATCACCTTTTTTGCTCTCTTCTCCTTTACATGATAATTGGAGCTTCTTACATGCTTCTTTAGAGGTGTTAAAGCTCGAGATCAACTTTAAGACCTCGTAATTCATGATTTCAAAGATGAGGGGGAAAGATTTCTTATGTTTCTTCCTTAAACTTTTTAAGGCATCCTTTTGAGGTTGAGACAAAGTAATCTCATTCTTCGATTCAATGTAGCCATTCTCTACAATCTACCAAAATTGTTTGCCTCATTCAAAGCCATCATTTTGATGCTCCAATTGCCATAGCCTCCTTTAGAGAACTTTGGAACTTGGAGGTTCAAATCAGTTTTCTTTATCTATTACAAAGAATATTCAAGCTCTGATACCTCTTTGTTAGAAGGTGATGGGCTCTTAATGAAGGTAACAAAAAATTATTAAAAGTGGATACTTTACTAAAATTAGGAGAGGATCTTGAAATTTTTAATAAGATCTTTAGTAACAAGTCAAAGATTAAAAGGTACTCTCAATTGAAGAGAAACTCTCACTTATCGTTAGTAATTAATTCAACATATCCTAACTCATTATTGTAAAAGAGGAAGGACCCTTATTTATAATACTCAAGGATCCTTCCACACAACTAATATCGATTACTAGTTTTTAAAGATATTTTTAGACTTAAGGTATTTATATAAAATATCTAAATATTTATACAAACTATCTAATATATTTATTCAATGTGTTTAGATATCCAGACAAAGATGTTTCTAGACGTCTTCTTTAGATTTTACTTCTTATCTTTTGGATCCATATAAGTGACCCATTTCCTTAACCAAATCTATGAAATTTAAAACAAAAATATATTTCAACACAAAAGCCCATATAATTCTAGAAAATAAAAACTTTATAAAATCAATCGAATGTATTAAATACAATAGTCATGATGATTATAATGATTTTCTTATTATTAGGTAAAGAAACTTAATATAGTCTAGAAATAAAAAATAAATAGCAACTTACAGAAAGAAAAAAATGCATTGATCAACTAATGGTGATATCTTTAAAATATATATTAAAAACCAAAAATGGAAAAATGTAAATAAACAAGCTATTTACTAATATCACATTATGTATACATCTTTTAGGCATATTTTCATAATCATTATCTTAGGTTTAAAGGGAAATTCCATGTGATTTAGGTGCATATATAGTTCATTCTTGAATAAGATGTTGTTTAAGTTTCTTTGGATAACTGTTCATGTTTTGTAGGAATTTGGTGAGCATTTTAATACACTTTTAGAGTTAGAAGAGATGTGGAATTATTTTGAAAGCAAAAGCATCAAGTTAGGAAGCTTCACATAAAATATCAATGCTATAACACATATTTTTTATGAGACATTAGATGCACTTCACGAGTTCAAATTGTTGTGAAATCAATTTGGGGAGCAATAACATGTCCACAGAAAATTTCAGGGCTAAAGAATAAGTAATGAAGAGGTTATAACAAAAATACTGAAAAGAACTGAAAGCTGGAAAACTTTGAGAAAGCAAGAAGATGGGAAAAATTTTTCTATCACGATCATGGGAAAGCCATTATCATGGCCTTCATGGCGAACCTATCACGTGGTTTTCACACATTTTTGAGAAGTTCGAAGTGTTTTGGGGACTCAAGAAGATTTGGAAACCCTAGGACCTATCTTAGGGGGGCTTAAGAAGTATAAAAGGAAAAAAAAAGCAAGTTTTACTAGTAGCCAACAAGAGAGAACAAGATCAAACAAGGAATTAATCAAAATCAATCTAATTTTTTAGATTTTTTACACAAAGGCTCAAAAGAGAAGGATCATTAGGCTGCAATCTCTTTTCTTTCTTAACTTTGTGTATGGTGAATTTGAATATTAGGCGGTTAATTTACATCATGAATAGCTAAAAGTTTTGTTAGGAATTACTTTTGAATTCGTTTGTGATTCAATTCATGTTGAGGTTTATTGTGTATATTCCTTAAGTCGAATTGATAGATTATGTTAGGACATTAGTGTTAGATTGCATAACGAGATTAAGTACCCTAATAGGCTTATAAACATCATATTAATAGTTCATTGAAGGGAAATCTTAACTAATTGATTAATTACTTATATGATTGCTTTAAAATTAGTTGAATAGTTTAGAAGGGTTTTAAGAGCTCGAGAGATTACAATTCAATTCCTTTTTAATTCAATTAGGGATACTTGGTTAAATTTCAAGAAAGGGTAATCAAAATTATAAAATATTTTAGGTTAAATATAATTGAAGCAGTAGAGTAAGAGGAAGGCAAAATAAGAACATAAGTAATTCTTACTGTTCATCATTGATTTCTCAAGTTTACTACATATTTAATTATTAAATCTTTTAATTTAATTTAATTTTAATTTCATCCATTATAATGTGTACCTTAAATAAAGTATATCTCAAGTTTTTAGGTGACTATTTTTAATCCCTGTGAGTTCAATAACGATTATATTACAAAAACATGATTTGTA
Organism: Pinacopodium congolense; assembly: GCA_028565735.1. Lineage (NCBI taxonomy): Eukaryota > Viridiplantae > Streptophyta > Magnoliopsida > Malpighiales > Erythroxylaceae > Pinacopodium > Pinacopodium congolense. Next base: position 3,687 of record JAOXYD010070236.1, on the reverse strand, counting down.
TACTTGTGGTATAGTATAAAACAAACAATCATTTACTAGTCCTTGAACAACCAACTAGCGTTTGTTGGAGTCTCTTATTAATTAAAAGAGAAGATAACCATGATCAGACGTGAATGATGAAAATTGAATGTGTACCGACTAGCCAAAATGTACTCTTTCCTCTTTATATTTCTCTCTTCAACATTTAATTTTTCTATTCAACTTCTCGTGCTTCTAATACGTTTTATCGGTATGGATTTATATATATATATATAAAAGCATCCCTCTTATACACATATATTTTATAATAAAGAAATTTGATACTTATCTGAACTAATCTTGAAATTTGGACAGGGACGTAAGCCAACAAAGAGCGCCCATTTGTCCTATATCTTGTTTTCATGAATTTAGAAATAAAGATTTCTATTTACTTAACCTCCATTTATTCCCATTTTTCACTATTTTCATGTAGTGCAAAAGTTTTTTAAAAAGTTTATGATTATATTTAATAATTGACATATGATTATGTTATTGCCTATGGTGAAAATTAATCTATCACAGAATAAAATTTGAATTACATATGTAGATATCTAATAGTGAAAAACAGATGGATATATGTAAAGCTTCCTCTTAAAATGAAATCTTATCCGTGCAAAAATTTTTTAAAAAATGAAGAAGATATAGTATCATATGCTTTATAATATAAGGTGATACATATCGAGAAAGTTTACAGATAAATTATGAACAACTTCGAGTTAAAATGTTCAGTCCATCTTAATCATCTTTTAATGTCTAATAACACAATCTTTTAGTCTTTTAATAATTTCTCTTTTTGTTCAGATTTTCTTTACATTTCTTTTCTTACATTTTCTTTCAATAAGTCACTTTTTCCTTTACAAGGTGATTTAAGTAGTTTGTAAAAACTCGACTGTTAGAAGCTTTGCGTTTGAATTTCTTTGATGACTCCTCACGTATTTCAAAAGTGTTAGACAATGGGTTTAAGTTGACAAGAGGTCCAAACGATCACTTGAATCGTGTCCCTTAAGTCAGCATATGACATGCCTCGTATATTGTTTATTAAAAACTTGAAATGGATGAAAGATAAAACAGAAAAACGAATTAACATTTAAATTCAGTTTGTGATCAATTAAACTTAATATCTAAATTTGGGGTACAAGCTTGTCTAACATTTGAATAATGGCTATTGGCGATGTAAGTGAAATAATTGATTTAACCTTACTAGATTTTGTTCTTCGAAAACATTTGTTATGTAACATTACTGAACTCTATTTTTCCAAAATTTTTGTTGTTCCATGAAGGAAGTTTTTCCCCAAAATTATAGTCATTTGATGTTACATGTTTCACTAAACTCATTAATGGATGCAACTGACATCAGCCCTCTATCTTACGCTTAAAGATTGATTCACACACATACACACACATATTATAATCTTTTCTTGAGGAGTCATTACTACCATCGACACTTACTTTGATTATACATGGGACTTGAAGTATGAAATATCTTGAGTATAAGAGGTATTAAGATCTTATTCTCTCAAATTTTTGTTCTTTTTTTTTGAAAAATAAAATAATATTAGTAATAAAATTAGAGTTAATATAAAATTAGTGTTAGTACATATTAGTCATACAAGAGCTTTTAATAATTTGCATACATTCCCATTTCTAGAAGTTGTTGTATATGATTCAAATTAAGCTATTAACAGCTTGCACGATTGTTTTGTGCTTATTTTTTTGCCAAGCTTTAGAATCTAGGAGCAAGTAAATCATGGAAAGCAAGGCATTCTCTTACTTGAATTAGGAAGTCCGTGAGGAGCAATTGGTTAGACTTCTGTTTTCCTTGAAATGTTATTAGGTTCCTGGAAGTTGTTTGGACTTTTTTTTTGTTGATAGAAATAAATTGCACCAATTCTAATCAAAAGAAGGGGTTTTCTAATTCCTTTATCATTTTGAAATCTTATACGACGGTGGATATAAAAAACACACATTGAAAAGGAGATGAGAGGTGAGACACTTTATAAGCCTAGTTTCAATCCTACGAAATAGAATTGCTATTGGACTGTTCTATATTTATGGCATTAGAAGTGGTGTCAAAGAAAAAACCTTCGTTAGTATAATGCTGGGCTAAAACGAAGAGGATACGGTAGTATAATGCTTAAAACGAAGAGGATACGGAGTACTACTACTAATAGGGTCGAAAATGATCAACTGCTACTAGGCTTGTAGTCTAGTTTTATATCGAAATATGAGGAGAGATTATAGATTATGATTGAACCTTGCTGAGGACATCAAAGGTTTTAGGAGGGCAGATTGAGAAATTTCACATGGGAGGTGACTATCACAATCCCATACTAAAAAGGAGAGAATAGGTGAAAGCATTTATGAGCCTGAAAAGAACCTTTAATTAACTTCCTAACTAGCTACCTTTAAGTTTGTAATTATTGTTAATTTCAATAAGAGTTTTTATTGTACAAGTATGGACCTCGGACATCATAAATAATATAAAAAAATATCTATTAGTATAATGAGTATGTAAAGTAGCATTAATAGTAAGACCATGAATAATGGGCGACTCCTAGTAGGTTTCTCGGTTCTACTTTAGAAGAGAAAGGGGGATTTTGGATTACAGATTCAGTTTTGTTAAGGACATCAAAGGTTTAAGAAGGGGAGATTATGAAATCCTGCATGGGAGGTGGCTATCAAAATCACATATTGAAAAGGAGAAGACATGTGAAAGTCTTTAGTCTTTATAGGCCTATGAGAAAGATTAGTAATCAACATGACTAGTTATTTTTGGGCATGTACTTCTATTAAATCTAAATTATGATTGTTGATCATGTTAATTCAATTTGAACTTGGAGAATTACATCAAACTTGACATGCAATTTTAAAACCTAGAATATGTTGTTAACAGAAAGATTCAAAAACTCACTAACATTAAGAAGTTGACAATTAAATATTGTCATAAGTTGAAAGAAGTATCAAAATAGTGCAACCTTATATTATAACCTTTCTTGAAATTTGAGGTTTCTTTTCATGTTTTGGAAGCTCTCATAACCAAAAAAAAAAAAAAAAAGCTTCAAAACCTCACTTTTTTTGTCATTTAGGAATGTACTTTTAGGGTTTAAAATCTTCTACCAAATAAAAATGGGATAATAGTAAAAAAAGTGATCATCCTAGACACATTTTTTCAGTTAAGTGATTAACATTTCAAAAGTTTTAATTGAGTGATTAAGTGATTAAAGTATTTAATTATTATTAAGTAAAAATAATATTAATACATTTAAAAATATATTATTATAATAGTGCATCTAAAATAATAATATAATTCATAATAGAATATCAAGATAATAATTATTAATATAATTATTTTAAGTGACATTTACAATATTTTAAGATATATTTTTACTGAATTTTTATGTAATTTAAGTTGAATTTTTATAAGTTTAAACATAATTTTAAAATTAAACTTTATATATAAATTTATCTTTAAATCTCATACTATTTAGTTTTTGAACTTATTCATATAAAAAATAAATTTGATGAAATTCCTTAAATTTATTTTTATATAATTTAAGTGATTTTAAATATTTTGATTTATAAAAGTAAAAAATATTTTGATTAATTTATTTTAATTTATATTTATTAAACAAAATATTTCTTATTTTTATAAATAAAAATATATAAAAT
>JAOXYD010070225.1:0-12665 GCA_028565735.1 Pinacopodium congolense | reverse complement strand
GTCACAAAACACATTTTAAGCAAGTTATAAGATCTACTTTGATTTGAAAATCATGAACTTAAATTTTTACCTTTTAAATGAAAATATATGCAACTCTAAATATGAAAAATGCATGAATGCATGCTTAGAGCCCTTTAATGAATTGGAACTTCAAATGAAACTCATATTCATATTCTAAACTACCACCATAATTTCTTGAAGCTGCCATATCCCTTGTTCTTCCATCAACTTCAATTTTAGCCTTTAAGTTTCAAGTTTTCCATTTTGAATTCATCATGAAATATACCTAACTTTAAATTTCACAACATAAACTTAAATCATTAGTAAAAAAAAACACATGGTTTGTTATCATAAAAACCAAGATTGGAACCTCCTTTTATTTAACAATTCACATAACTATAAGAATGTTATAAGATGAAATATTAAAATGAAAATACTAGTATCAAGAATTTTTTAGTTGAATCATGTATTTCCTATCATATAAATACAATAGATGAGAAAACTAGTGATGAAGTGTCATGATGATGACAATGCTTGCAATTTATTATGAACACATTAGTACAGGTCATCACATTTGGAGTACATAATGCAGATCCAAGGCAAGCAGTAATTAAGAGTGGTTACTGCATAGGGTTTTATAATCCATGGTGCAATAATACAAATGTAACCCACTTAATACACACAAGAATGTTACCAGATGCAAAGATGCAAGTTAAGTGTGAGGAAAGCTATAACTTTATGTCGAATTTAAATTGAAATCATTGATAGACTAAAAAAAGCAATAAGATTGCTTATGATTTAGTATTAATTTATATTACAGAAGTCTTACAAAAATGTGACACATTTATTTCCCAAATTCATGAAAATATGGGACATAGGGATGTCATAAAAATAGTCTTAAAATTAAACACAGTAATGAGTCAGTGCACCTATATTTAAAGACAATAGAGGGAGATGCTCCAAAATTCATCTTTATCTTCATCATCACTTATAACTATTACTTCAACCTTCTTTTTAGGTCCATCACCATCTTCCTCTAAACTTCATTTGTTCTTCTGAGATGAGGGGTTGATCATCATCTTATCCAGCATGTCAGTTCCATAAAATTGTCATAGATCCAAAGACCATCAAGTCTTTCTTATGTGAAACTTCAACACATAATTATCATAATGAATGTTGTAAAACATATGTATAAAAATCACTATATATAGGAATGTATAAAATGAACTATGCCTTGTTACCTTGCATTAGAAATTCATTCTCGATGAGATGGAAAATTTTAGCCATGCCACCTTTACATTGGATGACAATCCTAATGAAAAAATGACGGTTCAGAAAACTTAGGCATGTACAAAAAAATTCACACCATAATCCCTCAATCAAGTTGGGAGTTGTACTATTAACCATTATTCAAACTAAGCAAGATACCTACCATTTCTCCACCTTCTTGTCTACTCTTAAGAGTTTCTTTAGAGAGCATCTTGTAACAAATTATTAGATAAATCATATTAACTTTATGATTAAACAATTTAGAATGAATAGAAACTCACAAAGTTATGTGCTTCTTTACTACCACTCTTTTAGTTCCTTTAACTTACATTACACTGCCAATTAGATTTTATGCCACCAATTTTTGAAATTTAGAATTACAATTATCACGATATGGGAAAACACATATTTCACACAAGTTACATAGATGACAATATGAGCTGATAGTGCCATGCTTCTCCATTAAGTTTCATTTTCACCACTAACAATTTTTTAATTAGGTCTCTGCTTTTTATTTTAATGTATCTGTTGGAAATCACCTAATGCATACACAATTTCATGACTTGTATACACCAACCTTCACCATTAACAAACCATTAAAGATTTTTGCCCCCTCACCCAAGCTACTACATTCTTTTTTATCATTAAATGCTGAAGTGAAATTACATATTACAAAGCCAATCAAAAGAAGTGAATGAATGTAAAGCGTCCCCGACCACTTTCATATCTACTAACAACGATTTTTTTATCTGTTCCAAGTCTTTACTTTCTTATATATAATAACAATTAATGGAATTATAATTCAAGCACAAGCATTTACATGAAAAATGTTACATAGACTAATAATGACTACGTCTTTTCTTAATAAGGTAGAATTTCTTAATAAGGTAGAATAGAGACTTGTGGAAAAAAAACGTGGGGAATTAACCATTCTCTACTCCATTCCTTTATTGCTTCAATTCAGATAGCTCTTTTCGTCTTCATAAAATGTAATCAATCCTTCCGTTTAGTTTTCTTTAGAAGTCCTTTTGTTCTACTTGTTCATCCTTCCTTTTCTCTAATTTTTTTTCTTTTTTCTTATATTGCCTCTGGATTCTTACCTAGCTCGTAGTTTTTTCCCTTCCTTATCATGCTATTGAGCTCCATTCTTAACCTCTTTGGCTCTCCTCCTTTCTTTTTTTCTTCCTTAACTCCCTTAATTTTAAAACCTCTCTTTCCTCCTAAGCAAGTTTTGGATTTTGTTTTTCCTGCATAGGGAGTTTACCGTTTTTAGTAATAGTATCTAAAACTATATTAAGCTAGCTTTTAACCTTGTCCTTTTGAGGTAATATGGTCCTAACTTCTTGTTCTATTCCTGTTTGGACTAGCTCAGAGGCTTGCCCCTTACATCATCCCCTCTTTCTCCTTAAGTAAGAGATGGACCTCTAGCACCAAAATCTACTATAAGCCCTCCAATCGTTAGAATATGAAAACAAGTGCTTAGTGATATTTCTCTAGATTCAAGCCTTCATTACTACCCTACATTAAAGGAGAATGGTCATGAGATTGTTGTAACATCTTTGGAGACTTGAAGGAAGGTGCTAACAAAGGCAGTGTTTCCTTAATCGAATTTTTCCTGGATAAAAGGTTGACATTTGCTTCTCTTAACTTATAGGCATAGCACACACAAAAATCATGACTTGTAAGAAGTTTTTTTTATTGATTATGGTTTATTTTTATTAAAATTTTGTTCAGTCCTTAGTATTGAGAAGTTTTTTGGATAGTGACCATTGGCATTTTAATAACATGCCAATATTTTTTCAAAAATGGGGGCCAGATATTTATTTTAAAGATCTTAAATCCAAGAAAAATTCTAATTTGGATTAATTTTATGATATACCTATTGAGTATTGGACTACAAATGGATTGAGTTACCTAGCCAATTTTATAGGGAAACTAATAAGTATGGACAAAGCCATAACAACATAAAAATAGTAAGTTATGTAAGAATGTGTCTTGTGGTTGATACTAGAAATGATTTTCCTTACTCCATTTCTCTGTTGAGCTTAAATGAAAAGGATAAGCTATTCATGGATAAGGTTTCTATAACTTACTAGTGGAGACCTTGAACATGTCACATGGGCAAGACTTGGAATACTATTGGAAGGAAGATTGGAAGAGGAGATTATAGGAAGTTAATAGGACTGGATAAAGTAGACAACCATTTAATATATGTTTTTAAAGTGCAACTACCACAAGTTATTAATGGTGACAATTTTGAAGCTTTATAAGTTAATAAAGATGCCACCTATAGTTATATTTAGGGCTATTAAGCTCAGGATAAAGATGCTGATCAAGCTGACTTTGGTGAAGTTAATAAATGAAAGGGTGATATTAGTTCTTAACTTCAAATACATAAGGACTAGGATGCCTTTATTCTATATCATATACAAGCAAGTCAAAGTGACAAAGGGACCTCCTTTGAGCTAGTGGCATCATAGTTATTATGCTTGAACAATGATAAAGTACTAGTTAGCAGAGATGTGTAAGGTTCTACATTAGATATATTATTTAACCCCCATGATTTTAGCAAGGCAAACCTATCTAGTAAGGAGTTTAATGAAAATACCATTACTCAAGCTACTTATTTAGATCTGAGGGGGTATGGTATTAACATTGATGAGAAGAATCATAGGATAAATAGCTTGAAGGGTATCTTACCTTAAAAACTTATGAAGATAGATCAACTCTCTTCTCTTATGGTTGAGTTCTAATTGTGAACTAAAAGAATGTTAAGGAGGAAGAAAAGTAGGGTAAGCCTTCTAAGTAAGGCTTGATCCTAACCTATATCAATTATTTATTGGAATGTGAGAGGTTTCAATAACTTTAATTTTTCCATGATTATACTAGATTGTTCAAGCCTTATTTAATAGGCATTTTGGAGACAAAAATAAAGGGAAAAAAACCTCTAGATAACCCTAATTTATGATAAAGTATAGAAAATAATATCTAATTATCAGTTTCATGCCAATGAAATCATATTGATAACATATGATCCATATAATATCTCAATGGTAAATTGTATAGCCATAGACTAATTAATCCATCTGAAAACTTTTGATGATTTCTAAGCAAATTAAAGTATGTTTCTCTATTGTTTTATATATAATTTTCTTTTTAAAGGAGTTCTCTTTGGTCAAAGCTTTAAGACATGGGAAATTACATTGATCGTCATTAGTCTATAAAGGTTGACTTCAATTGCATCCTCCATGCTAATGAAACTAATTCCCCCTCCTAACGGCTTAGTTCTACTCTCAATTTAGGTCTTGTATGGCTTCTTTAGGAGTTATTAACTTGAGGTATGATGAAATTTTTTTTTTTTACTTAGAGCAACAAACAATATAAGGGAAAACTACTAAAAAGAAAATTAGATAGCATATTAGTGAATGACTTATGGATGGAAGTATTTAAACTTAATCTGCTCTTCTAATCCTCTTTATTCAAATCTTAGTACGTTTCTCCTCAGCAGAAGAGAATCACTCTATTTACATTATTCAAATTTCTTACCAAAATTTAGGATTATGAAGCTATTGTTAATATGGGAATGGATATTTTTTTAGGGATTCATGCAATATAGATTGATAAATAAAAAAACTTGCCAAAGTCAAATAAGGTTTGAAGAGCCTAAGCAAAGAACACCATACCATTAAAAATTATCAGTCCCTTAATAACACCTAAGAGAGGAGGGATAAATTAGGTGATACTAAATTTTTCTAAATCTTTCTAAGTCTTTTATATACAATTAAAAATTCTCTCTTTAAAACCTAGCAATATAGAAGTTAAACAATATAATAATAAATATACTATACTTGAAAAGTAAAGGCAGAATTATAAACAATTTAATATCAATATATAATAATATAAAATAAAACAAACTTATAAAATTAAAAGAGATAAGGAAAGAAGGCACAAACCAATTTATAGTGGTTCGGTATTTAACTTCAAACCTATGTTCACTCCTCAACTCCTTACTAAGAATTTTACTATCAGTCTCAACATTACAATTATGTCTGTTTTTCAATGGGTTCTAAGATAATCTTTACAATAACTCAGTTTTTTAGGGGCACAAGTATATTCCTTACAATATTTTTATCTCACACCTTTACACCCCAAAAAGCACACTTTTACAAGTTCTCAACTTACCAACCCAAGTGTTTAAATAGTGCTCACAAAATCACTTGAATGATTGCATACTTGAAACAACTCCATAACTTACACAAACTTCACAAAATAACACTCATAATACTTTAAATCTTTTACTTATGTGTTATACTATACTTGGATGCCTTACACACTGCCCAATGCACTTATTTATAGTGAAAATTGGGTCAACTAGTAGTTTGTGATTGTTGGGAAATGTTAAAATCATTTATGTCATTTTTATCCATTAAAATACCCTGTTTACAATATGCATTGATTAACCGAAACAAATGTATATGGCAACATTGCCTGGTCGATTGATACCTTCCAGTCAATGAATTAATCTCCCAAAATAACATATAATGGTCGACCAACCAAGCTCTATTGATCAACCAGTGACTAACTAACAAACTATTTTTTCATATAATTTTCATACACAAATACATCGAAATCAACCCAAAACAAATCCTAACACTTCCAAACACTTTCTAACACTTCTTATTACATTTTAAAACACTTTTAATACAACTTTTAACACATTTAACCACTTTAACATATTTACCTAACTTAACATCTTTCTTACACAAGCCTTAACACATTAATACATATTCACACAATCTAATCTTAAAATACTTCTTATCAATTTCAACCACTTCAATTCATATAACCTTTAACCCATTCACACTATCTTATCACATTCATTTTAAATGGGTGAAGAGTAACCCTTTAAATCAAACTGAATTAAAACATTATTACTTAACAAATTAGCCTCCAAATTCAAGCTCCCAAACCTCAGTTTAGGTTTACGTAATTCAAAATTTTCTTGATTAAAAACAATGTTTAAATGGGCTCAAAATGCAATCGTTGCACAACCTATACTTAAATCATTCTCTAATCCTCATCTGATGACATTTATTACATAAAACAATACCAATTTACATGCAATAACTAAGGCAATTTAAATCTTCTTTATTTTAGAAAAATAGCAACCTATTAACTCTCTTTTAAATAATAAAGAGTAACCTTTCTAAAAATAATAACACAATATAAGATTAAATCCCTAAATATGCACACATAGACACCATAAATGGTGTTTCAATGAATAAACACTATAACAAGTCTTTTGGAACTTCAATAGACTAGAAACAAGTGAATTGAAACAACAAAAATGAATTTATAACATCCAAGAAATAAGATTAAACAAAGAGAACACAAGTGCTGCTAATATAACTATATTTCATAAAGGTTTCTAACCTTAAAAAGGGAACAAAATCAACACAAAAACCTATTAGAAGCTATATTAATAAGTGAAAAACAAAAAATAATAATTTTGAAATACCAAAATTGGATTTAAATAATGAATGATCAAAATGAAAAATGAAAAACACATGAACTTTACATCTTTGATGCATAAGACTTTGTAGGTTCAAATCTTTAATAAAACTGCACAAATATTAAAGCATTAGAAATCTTATTTATAGATTTAGGAAGCTTATTAAGTCCTTGGGAGCGTTTTTTTGCTGTTAGAGGCATAAAAATCGATTGAAAATCATAAGTTCAAAAATAGTTGTTATGTTGTTAAGACATTAACTTGGATTTCTTTAGAAATCAACAATGCTGTTAATAACCTGCGTTAATCTCCTTTACTAGGATTATAATAGTGGATTTTATGGCTATAACGGCCATATGACAACCCACGTTAATGACCACCGTTGAAACACTGAAAAATACTCCCAAAACTTGAACAAAAGCATGTCTAAACACTTCTAAACTCTTTTCTAACATAAAATGCAATTCCAACTAAGTTTTAAAAGATTCCAAAGATGATTTTAGACATTAAAACTTATCAAATAAGTTTAAACATAAAGATATGTCTTAGTTTGTATCCAATAAAGCTAATTAGAAACTTTATTTTTAAAACCAATTCTAAACAATTCATAAGCATACTAACACCTTTCATACACACTTTTAAAACATTTCTTTAAATTTAAAATAGTTTAAACAAGTTTTAATTCACTTTTTAGATGATTTTAAACATTAAGGAATTTCAATTAAACCAAAATGTAACATATACCTTAGTTATAGAAATTTATACACATGAAAACTTTCTAAGGTTCTAAAAATCATTTCAGTAAATTTCTAAACTTTCTCAAAATCATTTTTCCTATAAAATCTTGATTCAAATAAACTAAACATACTAAAAAAACTCTCTAAAACATTATAAATTACTTAGATATATCAAGATATATCAAGAGGGCTTTTTTTCAAAAAACAAATCATATAATTTCCTCTTGATTATACAAATTTATACTAATGTGACAATCTAAACCAATTCTTAGCATGTAATGTCATAATAAAATACAACTAATCACTTGAAACATTTATACAAGGTATCTATGCAAATGTTCATGCAAATATGACATGAAAAATTGAGCCCTTTCTAAGAACTAATTAAGATCAAGAAGACTTAAATAATGGAACATATTCCTAAGCCTAATCAAACTTGTTCTTCTTTTTTTATCTTTACTTTAAATCTCTAATGCTTGTTTGAATCCTCATTTTCTTCATGAACACTCTTTTACTTTAGGCTCTAATATATGTCATTACACACTTTTACATCAAACTATCTTTCAATCACTATAAAACTAGCACATTAATAATAAAGATGTTTTGTTATCATCAAAATACATGATTGGAACCTCCTTTGTTCAAGAAGGTTAAAGTAATCTTTCTAGAATTGTAGATAAGGCTATTATTTTGAATAAAATAGTGGGAATAACCAAATATATAATTAAAGTCCTAATCATATTTGGTTATCATGATATTTAATTGATCATTTTCTTTCCGTACATGTATATTGTTCCAAGTAGTGAATTACCTTTTTAAAAAATATATAATTGATACTAAGCGAATTTCTTAGACATAAAGTTAGTTTAAGAAGAGTTATCAAAGAAAGTAAGAAGAATTTTATTTCCATTATGCCATCCTATTATAATCTCTATTGTGGATTTTGGTAACAAAGTTTGAGAAATATGTCAATATCATATAGATGAAAAAATATAATGACATTTTAAGTTTACTAATATCCTATAAACCTAAAAATCAATGTGTAAGATAGATGTTAATACCACGATAGCACAATGAAAATGGTTATACAAAGTACAGTTAAAAAGGTATAATGCCTTGAAAGAATTTTTCCACTTAATTTAGTCTACTAAAAGTATAAATAAACAATACAATTAAAGGCATTTGTTATAGTATAATAATAGTTATCATCAGAAGAATATAATTGCATGATGTTTTGTACCCATGCTTTATATGATAGGGATCACATATAAAAATATTTCTAATTCATGAATTAGGATATATGATATTGAATTTGAATTTAACATACCATAATGTTCAATGCATGATAAAACAAAAAGATTTTTGATTAAAAGTATTTGGTTTATATTTATACAAATAGTTTGTATGTGATTATGAGTGACTTATGCTTAATATAAGTGGTAAGTATACAGAATTAGATAACTAAGACTATCTTTTTATGCCATGTTAGTTAAGTCAATATAATAAGAATCATAAAGTTGTATATAAGGATATATGTATCCTTCTAATTATAAACTATATGGAACTTATTGAAATTGTTTGATTGATGGATGCTTTAATTAGCCTTTAGAGAAAGAGTGATTATGGAATTGAATTGTTAAAGACTATACATATAATGTATGAGATTTAATAAAAAGGATGAATACTTGTATTTCATTAAGTGTACCTTTGACTTTATGTGATATATTCATAAATATTCAATGAAATACTAAGTTAAAATTTGAAAAGTTTAAAGTATTTCAATTTATGTAGATATTAGGCATTAAGAATACTAAATTACTTCGATAAGATTAATGTAAAGAGTTTTATTTAAATGTTTTTGGTTATCTATTAGGAATGAGATTCTCCAATAATTGACTATACAATTAAATTTCATAATAGTACCGATTTTGATAAGAAACTTGACAGTATAAGATATTGTGTCGTATATGAGATATTATATCATGCAATGTTACTTCTTCATAACTATTCTTTAATATAACTTACCTTCTATAGTTATATCCAAATAAATTATTATGATTCCATTTAAGATATGAAATGATAAGACTTTATAAAAATCAAAGTTAATGATTTTGAGATATAATGCTTAGTTGAAACATATATTATCTAATAAATTTATAAATAAATTGTATGATATAAAGTTATAAGATATCTACAAGTTTGGATATAATCTTACAAACCCCATTGAAAAAAAATTGATTTAATGAATACTTATAAGGAGAGTACTTCTTAAGATAAGTAGTGGGAGTAAGATGAAATTTGAAATAGTTTAAATCTCATAATAATATATTTGAATGGAACTAGTGCTTTCGTTTGATACATTTGACCTATACTTAAAACGTTAAAAGACATTGAAACATTCATTTTTATAATTAATTCAAAGAGTTTATTTTAAAGATGATTATAGATTTATCAAGTCTATATGAAGGCTAGTGGAAATATTACTTGTATGCTTTAGTGACAGTAAATAATGAAATACGACTCATTAAGAACAACAATTTATATTGTTAATCATTGAAAGTATGATAGTATAAGAATAACTCCTAGTTGGATATAAAAAGTTGACAACTTAAATTCTTGGAATGAATATCTATAAAGATTAGATACAAAAGTTGCTTATCTATTCTAATCCAAATACAAAGATAATGTGCTAAAGGTGTTTAACATTTGAGATGTCTAATACTTATTAAATATTAATAATATATATTACTCTATGTATGATTGATATTTAAATTCAAAGTTATATAGGTTTTACCTTCAGTTTGACAAGAATAAAAATAAGTCTTTTTTAAGGTATATTTACTTAAAATGATATTATTTGAGTTAGAAAGGTTCCAATGTAACATTAATTGCTATAATACACTTATAATTAGTGGAAATGATAATTTGATCATAAAATTTTTTAATGAACTTAATATAGTTCCTTGCATTATGCAAACAATATTATACTATATAATATAATGCTATTGGCCTGTAAAAGGAACTAAGGTCTCATCAATGGCACAAATATGTACTTTCAGTATTCCTCTCAATTATGATGACAATTAAGGCAAAAGTTATAAGGTTTAAGTAAGAAATTAGTAAAGAGAATCTTGTAGAATTCTCTTATTAAACTACAGTTCTAATAGTAGCATGATTGTTATATGATGATATAATATAGCATATATAAACAACTGGTTTAGTATAAGTGAAACATTGTTAGTTTATACCCTACAGCTAATCGGTTAGCTACAGATTTATAATATATTTTATTAATAACATTATCTATCATATGTATAGTTGTTTAATTAACTAATATATAAGATAAAGTTCATAGAATAAATATTCCATGTAATTGAAAATATCTTGAGATCATCATTATGAAATTCAAAGTACAATTTGATATTATTCTTAAATTATTTATAGTCATTGTTTTATTAAGATTAGACATTAATAGAGCGTAAAAATTAGCACAAATTATATTTTTTTCCTTATAAAGGAAGTTATCGATATGATAGACTAAAGTATGGAGATATTTAAATAAATATATGTATGCTTGTCAGAGAATATGTTCATTAACTCGATATGAGAATTTAATATAGAGTACTACTTGTGTGTTTATATAAAGGCTCATTGTGATGATTGTATAACTAATTTTTAGATTTGATGTCTTCGAGGTATCTTGTATAAGGATTGTTACATTTTGATATTACATATGACCTATTCTAGTCAATGATAGATTAATCAATAGTTATTAGATATAATGTGAATTATATGGTGGTAGTTAAGTGATTAATATAGGATTTATCACATTAAAGTGATTAGGAAGATTATCCCTTTGTTCTCGATTAGTAAGAAATCTTTAACCGAGGTAGCATGATACTTTAAAAATAGTTTTTAAAATTTCATTAATAAAATCAATTATTAGTAGTAAATAACTAATATGATTGAACTTAAATAAAGTAAGATAATAATTTTATACTTTATGTATAATAAAAATATTAAATGACAAAAGGATTGAATTATAAGAAAAAATCATGTAAGGATAAGTTAAATCAAAATTGCTTTGATATTAATAATATTTAGGTAATCATGATATGTTATTAGATGTTAATCTTGAACTATAATTACAAATTATTCAGTTGAAGACTTAAATATTTAATTTGAATTATGAATTATAAATATAATTTATAATCATTGCCAATATATTAAGATTTTAATAGGTTATGCATAAAGATCAACTAAAAAGAAAAAACTAATAAGTTAGATTTAATTATGAAGTTTCAAAAATATAAGGATCAAATATATAATATTTAATTTTATTAAATTTAAATTTAAATTTAAATGAGACTTAAATTGTAATTACGTATAAGAAGAAAATGCTAGAGAAGTTAACACTTTTCTTTTTTTTTAATCTAAAAAATTGAATTTCTCCAAGATTGTTTTGTGGTTGCCTTTAAAATTTGAATACATATACAACTTAATTAGTTAATATGTCATTTATACATTCAAAACCAATGTAAATATAAATCAAATTTTATAATAAAGTATGAATTTAAATATATTTTATTATAATTTTATTTAATTTTGTTAGAAAATAAAATAATTTTACTTTATGAAATTTTTAAAATTTTTATTGTTTTTTCCCTATAATGTAATCGCATTTTGATTTTCTAACAAAAATTACATGACAAACGTATAGATTCACTTGATCTTTTTTTGACTTATTAATCTTTGCAAACATGAATATGGCAATGTAAGGCCATCTCAAACCCATTCTTCTAAAATGGAGTAATATTTCCTCTATTTTAGAGATGTTATAGTACTTTTCTTTTCAATTTACAACTCTATTTTTTACACCAAAAAGAAATATTTTCAGCATATTCTTTTTTACTTTTTATTAATGATTATTAAAATTACTTTATAAAATTAATCCAACTTTATTTTTTCACATATATTTTTATTTACAATATTATTGTTATTATATTTTTATGTTAATAAATAATAAAATTTCAATTAAACTAAAATTACTTAAATTATTATAAAGTTATAAACATATAATGAAAATATTTATAAACATGAGACTAAACCTTAAAATTATTATAAAGTTATAATTACTTAAATTATTATAA
>JAOXYD010070214.1:0-12666 GCA_028565735.1 Pinacopodium congolense | reverse complement strand
TTGAAAGTCGTTGTATCACATAGGTAGGTAACTATTATTTTTCTAGTGGCCAACGTGCTTATGATGTATTTAAAAGCAAATATTGAGGAGGTAATTGTTAAACTAAGAAAGGTTCTACCTTATTTTGATGTTGACAAAACAATTTTATTACTAATGTTATGTTTACGTGTGTTGAAAGATACATGTATGGGTGAAGTGCGAGTCTATTTACTTAGAAAGTTTTGAAACTTAATTGGAGCCTATGAAGATCATATATGAAGATTGAAGTTATCGAAGAAGAGAATTAGTTTTAATACAGGTTTATTAATGTAATTTTTTGTTGTAAGTTTTGTTTAATTTGTTTTTGATTACTTAAGAGGCTCACTCATGCATATTTGCATTCATGATTTAGAAAATACATATAGGTGCATAATTAAAAGGAATTATGTGTTTAATGTGTGTATGTGGTAAATCCTCTTGATTTATGAATTTGTTAAATAAGAATGCATGAATAAGGTTAGGAAATTTGGTAAACTTAAATGTTAAGTTTAAGTGGTTTTGGACTGAAGAATGAAGGTCGATGGAAAGGTCGGTCGACCAAATGGAATATATCGAACGATCAAAGGTGGGTCGACTTTGATCAACCAATCCTTGTCATTTGATTAACTGATAATGACAATTTTAGAGGATAAGTTCAAAAATGGTCAAATTTTACAATGATAAAATTAATTAATATTTATAACATTGAGAATCCATTTAATAACGACTAATTGATCATCTTTTAGGTATAAATATGTGTGTTTAGCATGTGTTAATCATCCATCCAATTATCATTCTAATTATTCATATAAGCATTACCATCCACTGGCTTCTTTAAAGTTTTAGTCATATTCAATTCAACCTTCTTAACACCAATCCTCAAAACCAATTTTCCTTCATGCACATCAACTAATGCCCTACCAATATTTATAAAGAGCCTACCTAAAATCAATGGAAAATTCCTATCTTTTTCAAAATATCACACAACAAAATCAACAAGAATTATAATTTTTTTTTACTTTTACCAAAACATCTTTTACTACCCCATATGGCCTCTTGATGGATTGGTCCACAAATTGGATGAGTATGGATATTGGCTTGACGTCTCCTAACCCCAACTTCCTGAAAATAGACAAAGGCATCAAGTTAATACTTACACTTAAATCACATAAGTATTTGAAAATTTTAAAATAACTAACAATAAATGGCATAGTAAAAATCCCTAGATCTTGTAGTTTAGAAGGCATTGTACTTAAGATGATCGAACTACAATTCTCCATCAAAGTGATATTTTATTTGTCCTGTCAATATGTCCTTGAAAAACTTTGCATACTTGGGCATACACTCCAGTACCTTTATCAAGGACAAATTAATTTAAAGCTTTTTAAACTTCTCCAAGAATTTGGAGAATTGAGTATCTACTTGGTGTTGTCTCACCCTTTTTGGATATGAAATTTTAGGCTTGTAGAGTGGTGGTGGCACATATGACTTCTCTTCTTCTTTCTCTTCTACCTTCTCTTCTTCTATCTCCTTGCCTTTTTCCTTTACTTGGCTATCCTTTTTCAAACTTGACTCCTCTAATTTCTTACCACTCTTAAGTGTAATAGCCTTAAGTTTTCCCTTGGATTGGCTTTGGTGTTACTTGGTAAGCTTCCTGCATTCCTAGAAGATAAAACATTAGTAAGTTTACCTACTTGTACCTCTAAGTTGGGGATGGATGAAGTATGGTTCTTCACAATGTAGTCAATCTTTGCCTTTATCCTCTTTTGACTATTTTCTTAACTTGAAAATTTAGCACCCATCACGTCCATCATCTTATCCATTTTACTCTTTAAAGATCCAAATTGGTCTTATTGAAATCTGAGAGGTCTATGTACTTGCACTTGACCATCTACATTATTAGTTCTCTAAGAAAATTTTGGGTGATTTTTCTATCCAGGATTGTAAGTATTGTTACCTTTTTACGGTTAGCCTACGTAATGTAACTACTTAGTGCCACTAGCTCTCAACAAGAAACATTATGTTGCACAATGGGTATCTTGCTCACAAAGCTCACATTGGAATTGCATGGCTTTAATTGATGACAAGGAGGCTCTTTTCATGTTACTCAATTGCTTGGTGAGGGTTGAAATATGTGCTTATATAACTGTCACTAAGTCAACTGGAATCATACCTTTTTACTCTTTGGACCCTTGCCTACTCCTCTCATTTGCCAAAAAATAACTATTGTTTTCCATCTCTTTTAAGAGGTCATGGGCTGCATCTATAGTTTTTCTCATTAAATACCCTCCTATAACTACATTTATGGTTCATCTAGTACTCTGATTAACCCCATTATAGAAAGTTTATAGAAGGAACTCTCTTAAAAGATTGTGGTGTGGAATTGTAACTCCTTAAATCACTCCATCACTTTGTTGGAAGTTTGTGATCGCCTTTATGATCCTTGTAGTCTTGTTCAAAGGGAGGGACTTAGTAAGAAAAGCTTGAGCTAGCTACTCCCAAGTAATGATCTGGCCTGAGCTGAGAGAATTATACCATGTTTTAACTCAGTCTTTTAGGGTAAAGGGAAATAACCTTAACATCACTACACCATCTGGTATCCCATTAAATCGAAATAGATCATAAATCTCTAAGAAATTAGCAATATGTGCGTTAGGATCGTCATTAGCCAACCCATAAAACTGTACACTACTATGAAGTATGTTGAAGAGTGCCGACTTTATCTCAAAGTTGTTTAATTGAACTGAAAGTCATGTAACTCCTTAAGAATTGAAACCTAGACTCATAAAGTCCATCAAAGTCCTTTCAGCAACTCCATATTCTCCTTCTTCTGTCATATTCCTTTTTATAGTGCTTTAGTGCTTCACTCTTCTTAACTCTTTTTCGTGCCTTGTTATATCCAATAACTCTTCTTTGCTCAATTCGGTAGACCTTCTGATGCTCCTTTTATTCATGCACCTGGAAATACACAAGAAAAAGTATGAAAACTCTTAAATCAAAGTCACCCAAACTAAACAAGATGCTAAAAAAATAATCCCCATTAACAAGGCAAAAAAATTGATAAGACAATTTATGAGTATGGATAAATGCTTACTAACTTTAGGCTATATCGCAAGTATATGAGTCGTACAATTGTATATAATAGTATTGATCCCACGAGGATTGTATTTAGTCACTACTCACTTTATGTTATACTTTTTTTAAGAAAATAATTTCAAATACTAAAATTGGAAAATAAACTAAAATTAATCAAACAAACAAAAAACAATCAATTGGGTAAAGTGCAATAATTTGATAGGCAAGATTTAAGATTATGAGCCATTCTATCCCTCTTTTGCTTCCCTCTTATCTTATTGATTCAATTATACTTAACCTAAGATTTTCTAATGCTTAATTGCCCTCTCTTAAGGCATAATTAGTTGTCCTTAGTTGAATTAATATAGAATCAATTGTGTTGTCTCTCGACTTATACAACCTTTTCTAACCATTCAACTAGATATTGACCAATCATATAGATAATTTAAACAAATAGCCAAGATCTCTCTTTAACTACTTGGAAAAACTAAATATTTATAGGTCGATTGGGAGCCAATTCTTATTGCATTACCCAACACGAATACCCAAGCTCACTCTCTCAATTTATTGCAAGGTATAAACTTAATACATATCACAAACATTTATTCATTAATTCAAAAAGTAAGAGTTTCACAAAAGAGTTCAAGAATAACTTCTATAAAGTACTACTTATAACAACAAATAATCCAACAACATTCATGTTTCTCATACTAGAAATTAATAAAGAGAAGAAATAAAAAATTGGATAAAGCTTTAAAGTCCCCTTCTTTATTCCAAGGAAGCTAACAAAAACTGGATGTTGAAGAGTTTTCGTGATTTCCCAAGATGATGTCTTGTTTTCCTCTTTTCAGAGCCACTAAAAAACCTTCACTTTGCCTCATTTAGAAACCCTCTAATGATTGTTGGAGGCTCCTAGGGTTTAGAACCCTTATATATGTCAAAAGGAGGGACCACTAACTTAAAATCTCGTATTTCGCCTATTCCTGATGAGTTTCGCCTATCACCTTAATGATTGGTTTTAGGATGATGCACGATCGAGCACACTGTTTGACAATTTTTGCTCCCTTCACTCTTTTGGCCATAAATTCTTCTCTAAAGCTCTGATTGACTTGAAATTTGAACTACAACCTCCTCACATGTTGATCTTGATTCCCTCTAAATTTTATGGACATCTGAGTTCTACAATTCTACCTAAAGGGTCATCCAAATCACTTGTAGTACATCTATAGCTTAAATTCTGACACCTGTAAAATCCACCACCAAAGTACATCAATCCATCTGCCCTTAAGCATTAGATAATAGAAAGAAACAACTAAAAAATTCAAAGATTATGAAAAGATGAAAAGGATTCAAAAGTTCAAATAAAGTAAAGCTAAAATACACAAAGAAACACTTAAACACCTAAAAACAATCTATAAACATAACTCAAAAGCACACTTATCAATCGCTTAAATGCTTTGTCAAATGGGCATGAAAGATATAACTCTCAAAAGATGAAAATGATTTTGGTACCAAAAATTCATTAAATCTCCTTTATTTATGGTTATTTTATTGTTTATTTATGTGATAAAAATTATAATAAGAATACTAGAATTAGAACCTATTTTTTTGGAAAATGTAATATATTCGTCAACATAAGAGTTCAGTTGATTGAATGAAGCATACCAGTGAACCTAAGGTTAGTTGACCGATATAGTTAGTTTGATTGACTGATATCTTAATTATTCACAGTTTAGTTTTTGTAATCATCTCCTTTAAGTTACTTCTTTTCTTTTCTCCTGTCAAAGTCGTCGTTGCTCCCAAACTTTTTCTTCATTCTTTATGTTTCGATTTTTCACAAGATTGTGATAGATTCAAGGATGTTTTATTAAAAGAAAGAGACGAGTATGTTACTAATATTCAAGGACCTAAGATGATGTGGGTACCTAAATCTATATGATTCTTTGTTTTAAAACAAATGGTATGTGAATAGTGGATGATTTCCTTGTTTTTGAAAGTTGGTATAGACAACTTAGACATGCAAGTATTGGCCTCTTATTAAAACTAAACTCGAAACAACTTGTAAGAAGGCTTCCAAGCATGAAGTACAAAAAGGATAAAATTTGTAGAACATGTCAAATAGGAAAGAAAGTAAGAAGCTCTTTTCAAAGAAAAAAACTAGTATTAACCTTTATACCCCTTGAATTACTTCATATAGATTTATTTAGTCCTACTAGAATAGCTAATTTTGATAGTACATTATATGCTTTTGTTATTGTTGACGAATTTAGTAGACTTACATGATTTTTGTTTTTAAGTTCAAAAGATGAATGTTTTAAATCATTTGAAACTTTGAAAAGAAAATTTAAGATGAAAAAGGCATGCCTATTGCATCTATTAGGAGTGATTATGGTAGAGAATTTAACAATGACATATTTGAATATTTTTATAATGATGATAGCATTGTGCATAATGTTTCTACACTTAGGACACCACAAAAAAATGGTGTAGTTGAAAAAAAGAATAGGTCTTTACAAGAAATGGCTAAGACTATGATTAATGAGTATCATTTACCTACGTATTGTTTAGTCGAAGCAGTTGCATATGAATTTCATGTTATTAATAAGGTTAACGTAAGACATAAGAAAAATAAAACACCTTACAAAATTTTGAATGGTAAAAAACTCAAAATTAGTCATTTCAAAATATTTAGTTTTAAATATTATATTTTAAATACTAAAGATAGTTTGATTCTAAAACAAATGAAGGAATCTTCTTAAGTTATTCATTGACTAATAAAGCATATAGAGTTTTTAACAAACACTCATGTAGTAGCAAAATCTATGTATGTTATATTTGATAAGACTAACCCCTTTGAAAGGAAAAAAGCTTTTAAGAATGATGATACAGTTTTTTTTTTCAAGAATTTAAAGCAACTATTACATAAGGATGAAGGATAATCATCTAAAGAGCAAATTGCTGAACCAAGTAAAGAAAGAAAGGACGGAGAACTACCAAGAGATTGGAGATACAAAAAGGATTATCTCTTAAACTAAATAATCAGTGATATTCAACAAGAGATAATCATTCAAGCCTTAGATGATGAAAATTGGCTTTTAACTATAAATGAAGAATTAAGTTAATTTAAAAGAAACAAAGTTTGGAATTTAGTACCTAAGCCTAAAGATCATCCGATAATTGGTACAAAATGGGTATTTAAGAACAAACTAGATGAACAAGGAAATATAGTTAGAAACAAAGCAAGATTAGTCGCTAAGGGGTATAACCAAGAAGAATGAATAGATTATGATGAAACATTTGCCCTTATAGCTAGGTTAAAGTCCATTAGACTTTTAATTGTATTTGTATCTCATATGGGTTTTAAAATTTTTTCAAACGGATGTTAAACTTACATTTTTAAATAGTTTTATACAAGAAGAATTTTATGTTGTGTAACCCCTTAGTCTTGAAAGACATGATGCATCCAAGCACATTTTAAATTGTCTAAATCTTTATATAGTTTAAAACAAGTACCTAAAGTATGGTATGATAGATAAAATGTAATTTTACTTAAAAATAGTTTTGAAAAAGGAAAAGTTAATACTACATTATTTATTAAGAAAAGAAAAAAAGGATTTGTTGATTGTTCAAATTTATATGGATTGACATCATTTTCGATGTTACTAGTGAGCTATCATATCAAAATTTTGCCAAGTGTATGGGCATAGAGTTCGAGATAAGCATGATGAGAAAGTTGAATTTCTTTCTCGGACTCCAAATGAAGCAAATGAAAGATGATATTTTCATCAACTAATCCAAATATATAAGGGAATTACTTAAGAGATTTGATATGGATAAAATGAAATCGTTAGGCACTTCACCGAGTACATCTATAAAGTTAAACAAAGATGAAATTGGTAAAGAAGTAAAGGTAAAGTAATATTGAGTTATGATTGGTAATGTGTTATATTTAACTATTAGTAGACCTAATATCATGTTTAGTATATACTTATGTGCTATATTTCAATCATCATATAGAGAATCTTACTTATTAGCTGTTAAACGCATTATGAGAGATTTAAGTGGTACATTGCATTTAGGAGTTTGGTATCCTAGAAACACTTGCTTTAAGTTAGTTGGTTATTCTAATGTTGACCATGCAGGAAGTTTGTTAGATAGAAAAATTACATTCCATATGTCATTTCTTAAGTAATGTATTAGTCTTATGGTTTATAAAAAGTAAAATTCTATTGCATTATCTACAGCAAAAGCTAAGTATGTAGCCTTTGGTAGTTATTTTACTCGAGTTTTGTAACTTAGACAACAACTTAGGGATTATAGTTTAGATCTTCACAAGATTTTAATAAGATGTGATAATATGAGCACCATTTGTTTAATGAAGAATCCTATTAAACATTCTAAAACAAAATATATAGAAATTAAGTATCATTTCATTAGGGATCATGTTCCCAATAGTGATAATGAGCTTGAGTTTATTGACACTATGCATCAATTAATGGACATATTTAATACTTTGTGTGAAGAAAGATTTTGCATGATTTGAAGAGAGATAGGCATGATAGATGGAAATTCTTTATGACATAGAGTGCTTATATATATTTGTTGAACTTCATATATTTCTTACATGTGTTTATGCATTTTTGTTTATTCCAAAAAGGGTGAGTGATATGTCATATTATGTTTCTTTTAAAGGGAATATATTTCTTTTATAAACTTTTCCTTATTACATAAATTTAGGGGAAGCTGAATTTGAATTTGGTTACGATGATGGACTTCCTTGAATTCTTAATTAATTTTGATATAATTAGGAGGAGATAAAAAGTAACTTATGATACTAATGTTGTATTCTTTGCTGCTTTAATACAATCATCTCATCAAGTTTTTTTAGGAACTAGGTATATAGGCAAGTGGATTGTTCTGAATTAGTACAAATGGTTGGGAATTTCTTCCCTATTTGTTTTTAATTTTATGTATTTACTTTATATTGCTTGTTGAAATTGAAGGTATTGCTTATGCATTTCATAAAATCTAATAAGTTTAAATTGTTCTTTTTTAAAAAAAAATTAATCACCTAATTCACCTCCTTCTTAGATTCTATATAGGCCTAAGAGCAACCGAATTGGAGACAACAAAGAAGAAGGAGGTTGCTAATTAAGAAAGTAGCAAGTTAGAACTTGTTATATATGTTTTTATATTTTTATTTGCCATTGTGTCTATAATATCTCTTGTGTTTGAAGTTGAAATTGGTATATATGAAATTTTTTCCAAGGACTTAGAGAGATGCACTTGTAATGAAATTACTAATAGATTAAGCAAAATTTAAATTTTGGTACAAACTTTGGTCAATGAACATGCTTATATTGTTATTTAGTGCAAACCATTTCTTGATATGCATTGGATAATATGCTGATTAAATGCATTAATCAAGCTTCGATGAATGGAAAATATTTGTATGGTATTTTATTTAATTTTTTCTGCTACTATAATCAATGATCCTAATAAGAACCAAGTAGGATTGAAGCAAAACTAACCTTTGGGTAAGAGTAAAAATTGAAGCAAAACTGAGACAAACACAATAACTAGTCCATTCAAATGAAAGTTTTTCTATTTTGATTCAATTGAGAAGCTTCAGTTTAAGTCCCAGACTAATAGGACTTAAACTCCTTAACATAACTACTTCTTCCGCTTCTTCCCCATGTTCCCATTAGACTATATTTCACAATTTTTTTCATTATATCAAGAAATACTAATATTCATAGAATTCAATCCCAAGTCAAATTCAAAAGTCATTGAATCAACATTACTTGTCGGTTTTAGTTTGAAGTGGTCAAGTGCAATTGTCAAAGCCCTCAATTAGATAAAACTTTATGTAATGGAAACTTAAAATTGATAATTTCCGTGAATGTAGGATTCTTGCCCCCTATCTAAACCATCAGATCATAATAGATTGAAAAAAAAGGAAAAATAAGACAGTTATCTGTGGTTTTGATGAGAGCAAGTGAAAATGTTGGCAGAGAGGTTGAGAGCAGGGAGGGTACGGGGGAGGGAGGCTTAACACGAGAGAGATGTGCTAGTTACTAATTTGAGGTTTTTTATTTTTGGTCACTAACATCATAACATATACATATTATTCTAAGCTTGTCAACAACCTTTGGAGTGACTGCATTGGCAAACAATGTTGGAAACTTTCAACAAGTCACGGATTCGATTCCCATGAATTATTTTTATTTTTTATTAACTATAATTAAAATTATTTCATTTTTAATTTATAAAATTTTAAAATTTTTAATCCCTTTAAATAACAAAATTCTAGAATTTTTTAATTTTTTTAAAATTTTAATAGTTTATGGGTTTAATTCTCATGAATTTTTTATTTTTTATTTTTAATTAATTCTAAAAATCATTTTTAATATTAAATTTATAAATCTTTTTAAACTTTTAAATAACAAATTTTAAAATTTTTATATATTTTCAAATATCCAATATTCTCTATTAAAATATTTTTAAATTAAATTTTAAAATAAAATATTGAATAGATAATCTAAAATATAAAAATACTTTGATTATTGATTAGAGTTATTTTAATTAAGAACAATTTTAATTGATATATATTTAAGATTTTAAAGTAACAACTTTTTTTATTTTGTTGTCTTTTTAATCTACATTAACAAATCATTATTATCGTTACCTTTTTATACTATTTAAAGTAACATTTTAAAAAATATTACATTATAATAAATTTTAACAACATATTTTAAAGTCATTGTAAATTTGTTGTTGCTTAAAGCTTTTTTTTTTTTTTCCCTATAGTGAGACTACTTGGTCCGTAAGTTTGAAAATTGAAATTATTTGGATTAACTGGAAATATTGCACTGATCTTCATGCCCTATGAGTGCAGCAGTTAGGTTAACGTCTCTCAAATAGCTGATAACTACTCAAACTTGTTTAAAAAGCAAATGAATTGCTGAAATTTCATGCCTTTGGCGAACATAAACTTTCATTTCTTACAAGTTAGAAATATCTCTGTTATGTATTATATTGTAGTCTCACCAAATCTTATTAGTTTCTCAGTCTACAGCCTACCTCAATAAAGACTGCACTCCTAAGTAGCCACCTATATTAGATACTTCGTGTGTAGCTTGCTTTCTGTATAGGATTTTCCTTTTCATCAAAACAAAAAACAAGCAAAACACATGCTGGATGCCACTTTTTGTTTTTGGTATACTAATTCACTGAGGCAGGCACCTTCTGGCATGTTTCTCTTTTCGTTATCGAATATTAGCACCCAAAGAAAATAAAAGGTTTTTACCCAGTAAATGATTGCTACAATCTCCGAACCAGCAAATATCAAAATTATTTAGGATCCTATTGATCTTTTGTTAGACAAAAAGAAAATACTAACCAACCAACGACAACATCATTCTATGGGAATTTTATGGAAACTTGGTTTGATATGGATTAGTTGGAACAGAGTGGAACTCATGTGAGAATGGCTGAGCAGATATGAAGTCTCTAATACAAAGAAAAGTTTCCTTATTAAAAAAGGAAACTGGCTTAGCATATCAAAGATTCCATCAATTTAACGTGCCAAATCTCCACCTAGGTTTCAGCATCCTTTCAATAATTTTAATAGATACGGTTGACTATATATTGATTCTATTGTTCTATTGCATAATAGAGTATGGTCTTATCACTTTACTAGTTGGATCCACAAAATCATATGACATAATTAAATCAACTGCAAAGTTCTAAAATACATAATGGAGAAGTGAAACAGTTAACTATTGTTTATTTGTTGGTAGAGAAATAATGAAGTTTATCAACAGTAGATGTTGAGATGGTGTAAAAGGTTCAAGGGCAATTACATTCAGGAATCTATGGCATCCTGTACCAGCGTATAGCTTGCAGAACCAATAGCTGTTTAAAAAGGCTTTCGAAATTTTATGACAAAAGAAAACAAAACGTAAACATGACGAACATAAAAGCAGCACATGACAAGGAGTGATGATGTGTAACACTAACAACATGCGAAACCTACACACTACACTTATGGTTATCGATCGTAATCGTCCTTTTTAGTCGGTGGGTGACAGCTGCCATTGTTAGCCACATCAAAACCAATCGTGCTTCCTTCCTCCGCTTGTGCCATCTATTTCTATTAGAGAAAAATTACATGCCCAGGGTTGGTGGCCTTTATTGCACTTTTGATTATTTTGTAATTTTATAAATAAAATAAGAGTAAAATAATAAATATAGTAAAAATAAAAATACAATTTTATAAATAATATAAATATAAAAATATATTTAAAAATTTATGAAATAACATATATACCTTCTAGTAGTGACAAATTATTTAATAAGACAGAAGGGTAAAAAAGTAATTTTATCCTATAAAAAGTGGTGAAATCCACGTGTGAGCTGCACAGACCGTCGAGTCCTTTCAATTAATATATACTGTTGTTTGCGGATGGTTTATTATATAAAATCAGATGGGACACGGATACATATGCCCAAATTTTCAAGTTATCGGTTGATCATCGTAATACTCATTACTTTGCATACAGCAATAAATAAATAAACGAAAGTTCATTATATTATTTAAAGACCTAGCTAGACACATTTTTGCCAGGACTTTTGTAGTACCATGGCCACAATGTCACCTTAACTTTCACATTTGTATTTGAAGTGGGCATAAATCAAATTTAAATCTTAGCTGTTGTTTTAAGCAAATATATTCATGGAAAATTGAAGTGAGAAATTTTAAATATTCACGAAAGAAAAATGCAGATGTGAAAGGCAGACAATCTACAGAATACGAAAACATGTATCAGAATCAGAGCGCACTGTTGGGGATAATGAGTAACTTCTTCGTTAATCGTGCATTGTTAGCCATCATCGTGGCTTCCTTTTTGACGAGTATAAAGGGAAGGATCATTAGATTTAGTGAACTTTGGTAGCATGCTTTTTACAATGTCTTCAAGCCCATAGAGAGGACGATGATGGTGGTTTTATCGTAACTGTCCCTTTTACGGGGTGTCCATTTTGGAGGGGACGATGATGATGGTGGTTATATTAAAGTGCCCCTTTTACGGGTGTGCATTTTCTTTTGTTAGCATAATTTGATTGAAGAATGTATAGTGAGAAACATATAAAAATTAAGGGTTCGGTTTATTTGGTTGTTTCTATTTTTATTTTTATTAATTTTCTGTATTTTTTAAAAAAATTATATTGTCTTTCTGATTTTTGTGTTGTATTTATATATTATTTTTTATTTTTTTATTTTTATATTTAAAAAATAAAAAGTAAAACTAAAATATAAAGCCTAACAAAACATGCCGCAAGTAATGCAGAATGCCTAGACTACGATAATAATAATTATTTTTATTTTTATATTACGACCGTAAAGTAGCCTACACATAGGGATGTCAATCGAGTGAGTCAGGTCGGGTTTGGGTTGGGTCATTTCGGGTTAACACCAATTCGGGTTCAGGTCGGATTCGGGTCAGGTCGATTCGGGTCCGGGTCATTTCGGGTTAACACCAATTCGGGTTCAGGTCGGGTTCAGGTCGGGTT
>JAOXYD010070184.1:0-12667 GCA_028565735.1 Pinacopodium congolense | reverse complement strand
TTGTTTGGATCCATCACTTCGGACTATTAATTTATTTTCAGTTTCAATGAGCCTAGCTATCTGATTAGTCTAATTGTTTTTCAATTCAATTAACAAAGACAGCCAGTTCAATTTTGAGCGTTTTTTTAGACTACTGGACTGGATTATTGGGTGGGTTCAACCAGTCTGGTCCGGTTGTTTTATCATTCTGAAGCAGAAAACGTAACCTGGAATGAGTAATTGACTGCTAGACGGTTGCTATGGACTTTCAGTCACAGCGAGATAACATATGGAAAATTAGTATTAGTGAAAAGACGTTTATGTTTTTTCTTCCCTTCACCTCTAATGTTATCTACTTCCATTTCTTTTTACTGCAGGTCTTCAAATATATTTGGTAGTTTTGTGTTTTTCTCTTATCTTATTGGTCTAAAACAAGTAATCTGTATGGTATTGAGCTACGGAGACTGACGAGGAGTTGCATACTTCATCTCATGTACAATATTAGGTCTAGCACTAGTTTTGTAAAGTTTCCCCCTTCTCAAAGTTTTTGTGTAACATACAGCATCGTTAAGTAAGATTACAGAATGATCATTCTACTTTGTTCTTTTGTATCTTTTAGTTATGGACAATACGGAAATCAACTACTTCGAATACCTTTATTATAAATTTATTATGCCTCTGAAATATGATTCTTTCACAGAAGTGTTCTAAGTAGATGATATCATAAAGGGAGAATAAAATCTGCGCCCAAAACACTCTGACCGGGGTTTTAGACCTAATAAGTATGGAACTATTGATACGCTCTAGACATGGAAAATATTATTTTTTTAATGAACAGGTTTGAATTATTTAACTCATGTACTTACAGTTGCATAATTGTACAAAAGCGCAAGTGGTGCGTAGAAAGGAACATGAAACTGGAAAATGAAATCTAGGTTGGAGTTTCTACTAAATTATTCTGTGCAAAAATGTATTGCTTAGTGGGTCAATTGCAAATCTTATTGAAGAATTTAGCACGAGACACTCTAGATTAACTCTCTATTTGGGCATGGTTACTATTCTAAAGGCCTTCTAGGCAATGTGTTCCATTTCGTACCGGTACTGGCGGTACCAGTCGGTATGTACCGTACCGGTCGAAAATCGATACGAAATGGTGAAAAATAATACCAGATTCAAATACCGGTCGGTACTGAAAAAAATAAAAAAATTTTTTAAAAGAAAAATTTTGTATTTTGATCTTTTTAAATTTAAAGTTAAGTTAAAAATTACATAATATAATACATTTATAAACAATTTTGTAAATTTTATAAAATTTAGAAATTAATTTATAATTTTAAATAATTATCCGAAACGATACCGGTTAAGTACAGTATCGTTTTCGAGGTCAATTTGGTACCGGTACCGGTATGGTATTTAATACATTGCTTTTAGGTCGTTGAATTTTATCGTAAGTTGTACTTATTTTTATACGATAATCTCATTTAGGTCTGTTTAAATAAAATTTAGCTTTCTTATGTAAATGTTGTTGGATAAATTCATTAGCTTTCGAACATTTTGAGCTTATATTCATGTTTAAGTGTTTTATTAACATGTAAAAAATTCATAGAAGTATATAATAAGAAAAAAGAAAGTAATAAGAGAGAATCTATTGTCGAAATTAACTTTTTATTAACTCTCGAAGTACTTTACAAAGAATCTTTGTTCGAAACTTTTATAAGAGAATTTTTCTAAAAACTCACAACGAAACCGTTGTAAGAGAATTCTTTTAAGAACTCACAACTTTCTAAATTGTCACTCCTTTTAAATTTTTAGAATCTCTAGTTTTAATGAGTTATTTATAAACTTTTTTATTTGAAAAGTAAGTAAAAAATAATTAGGACTCAGATAATAATCTATTTCAACAATTAAGATCACATCACTCCGATCAATAAGAAGAAATCCCCTTCCTCTTAGAATTATTCTAATTAGCTACATTACATCATAATTTAGTAAAATAAAGATTACATGCAATCATAAAAAGATCTTTTTTAGGAGCAAACAAGTGAATAAATTTGCTAAGGGGCTAGTTTATCAAAGGAGGAGGGTTTGATACTTATTGCTGTAGGTTGCCAAATTATCTAGATTTCTTTACATTTTTGAATTTGTGTTTTCATTGTTAGTGGTTCCTATTTTTGTGATTGAATTTGTCAGCAACTGGTATTAATGAGGGATACTGATTCCTATTTTTATGGATAGACCTTAAAACGATTATTTTCAATTTCTTAGTTTTCTTTAAATTGTAAGCAGAACCAAAATTGAAGATATATGAGAAAATTTTGATGTTCCTTTTATTGTGTTCCAAGAGATTTGAAGGTTCTGTCTCAACAAGCCTTCGAAGAAACATTTATCATATGTACGAAGGCCAGAAAAATAAAGAAAAACAAAGAGTTATAAAATAGGGGAACTCTTCAATAATCCGCCCAATAACTTGTTCACAATCTTGGGACTATTCAATATCAGAGCCACAAGTTATGGGCTATTCTTCTTAAAATTTATAGAGACAGTTTGAGTTATTCACGAAGACTTACCAGGAGGATTGGCACATGATAGGACTGAGCGAGAGTAATTATCGGCTCTCATCGAAAAATTCTCTCGGGAATTGGCTGCCACCAAAACCGAAGGATAGACAGGTGATGCAGGAAGCGTCAACTCTAGTCTTCGGGAACCAATATGACTTCCGACATCCAGATTTACTTAACTGGAATTCCTGATTTTTGTTGGAAAAAATGATTCGTTGGCCTAGTTAAATAGATGTGACCATTATTTTTGCTACTAACGGATATCGGAAGAAGAAAAGGTGGAGATCGCTTCCTATCATCTGGACGAAGATGCGCAGGTTTGGTTTCTCAAATTGGGGCAAAACCATCCAAGAATCTCTTAGGAAGAATTCAAACGCCAATGTCATTTAAGTTTTAAACCTACTGTTTAAGGCAATTGATTGGGTAAACTCTAAAAAATCCAGCAAGATGGCACCGTTGAGGAATACCAACGTCGGTTTGAGTAGCTGGCAGCTCGAGCTGGTCCTTTAACAGTAGAATAAGAGGTCAAGATCTTCATCAGAGGGTTAAGGGAGTACATTGTTGTTGAAATAGAACTGCACAAGCTTAGAGACTTGGTTGGGGCCATGAGCCTAGCCCAATTATATGAGAGGCATGGATGCCTAAGGAAAAGTTTGATCTCTCCTTCCAAACAAGCTACAACTAGTGCCAATGTTACAGTAGCCCAAAATCAGGGAAGTTTCGAACGCCTCTCTCAAGTTGAGATTAAAGACTACCGATTAAGGGGTCTTTTTTTTAAACTATGAAAAGGTTTACACTAGAGGACACTAGGGCAAGTGGCTATTTTGGTTAGATGGGTTTGAAGAATATGTTCAAGGGAATGAGGAGGAACAAAAGCCTACATAAGAGGAACAACCATAACTATCACTACATGCCATCATTGGAAAGAGTAAGGGTGGGTAGACTATACAAGTTTTGGGCATGATTGACAGACAACCATTGGAGATTTTAATTGATTATGGTAATACTCATAATTTTGTAAAATCTCAGTGGGTCAGCAAATTAGGGTTATCATCTGAATTGGTCGGGAAATTGCAAGTCTTGGTCACTGATGGCAGTACGATACTGTGCTAGGTCAGTGTCGTGATGTTCCACTTCAATTGAGAAAACTCTTGTGTTACCTTGATTGTTTATCTTGAACATGAAGGGGATAGGGCGGTTCTGGGTGTGCACTGGTTGCAATTTTTAAGATCGATTTTGTGGGATTTTAATTCTAAAATAATGGTCATTAGAAAAAATGGCAGAATTGTGGAATTGTAGGGACTGGAAAGCTCTTCTCAAACTGGGTAGCTTAAAGCAATGGAATTATCAACCACCGCATTGAATAATCGACTCCAATTACTCTTATATGAGTACAGATCCTTATTTCAGGAACCAAGCACTTTACCTCCTATCCGAGCTTATGATCACTGCATCAATTTGGAGCTGGGAATAGGTACAATAGTAGTGTAGCCTTACCGTTATCTCCATATCTAGGAAGACGAAATAGAGGGCAGTTTGTTGAGATGCTGAACCAAGGTATTATCCATAAAAGCCAATCCCCTTTTTCTTCACCGATTCTTTTTGTTACAAAGGCAGCTAGCACTTGGCTTCTTTGTGTGGATTACAGAGCTTTGAACTCTGAGACCGTGAAAGACAAGTTACCCATCCTTGTCATTAAAGAGTTGTTATAGGAATTACATGGAGCCACTTATTTCACAAAACTGGACTTGCGTTCGGGTTACCATCAGATTTGGATGTGCATTGCAGACATTAAAAAGACCGCTTTCCGAACTTATCATGGATACTTTGAATTTCTAGTTATATTATTTGGCCTCACCAATGTGCCAATTATATTTCAAGCGGACTTCGCACTGTACTTTGTTCGATTGATAAACTTTTTTTAATTATTTGGTCGACCGAACATAATCATTCTGTCAACTGACCTATCCTATTTGTTCGACCGACCTAAGGGCCATACTCAGCCGAATAATCATAAACATTTCTATATAGTAAATAACCTCTTCCGAATACCACATGTATATCCAAACAACTTTTTAACCTATCTTGAAGACCTTAGGTTATGTTTTCCTAGTTAAATAAGCAAGTACTAAGAGATTTATTCTCATTTAATCATATTCAAACTCATACAACCTCTTGATTATGCACCTATATGCATATTCTAAAAAATGTATGAATGAATATTTAAATATGAGCCGCTTGAGAATACCAAAATAAGATCAAGCAAAGTTTACACTAAATAAACCAAAAAAATGAAACTTATTCTAAACTTCTTATTCAACATTGAGTCCTCATATGATTCTTCGTTTTCTTGATTAGGACTCTTTAATTTGTCAGCTTGAACTTTATCTAACCTATCTTTCAAGCAGACTTAAAAACACATACATGAGTAATAAAAATTGTTTTTCCAGTACCAAAATAAGGTGGAACCATCCTTTGTTTAATAATCATCCCTCTAACCAAATAATTGGTGTTATTCAACAAGGGGTAACTACTAGCTCTCATTTCAATTTACCGTATCTAAATTTTATTTCTAAAATTAAACCTAGGACTATTAAAGAAGCCTTAGATGATGAAAATTGGTTTTTAGCTATGAATGAAGAATTGAGTCAATTTGAGAAACAAAGATGGGAATTTAGTACTTAGGCCTATAGATCATCTGATAATAGGTATTAAATTAGTTTTTAAGAAAAAATTAGATGATCAAAGCAAAATAGTTAGAAATAAGGAAAGATTAGTTACTATGGGGTACAACCAAGAAGAAGGAATGAATTATGATAAAACTTTTTCCCTTGTAACTATATTGGAGGCCATTAGACTTTTACTTGCATTTGTAACTTAGATGGGCTTTAAATTATTTCAAATGGATGTTAAAAGTGAAATTTTAAATGGTTTTATACACGAAGAGGTTTACATTGAGAAAACCATTAGTTTTGAAAGACATGATACACCTGAGTACATTTTAATATTTTCTAAAGCTTTATATGATCTAAAACAAAAACCTAGAACATGGTCTGATATATTAAGTGCATTCTTGCTGGAAAATAGTTTTGAAAACGACAAAGTTGATACCACTTTATTTATTAAGAAAGATAAAAATGATTTATTAATTATTCGAATATATATGGATGACATCATTTTTAGTGCTACTATTGAGTTATTATGTCTAAAGTTTGCAAGTGTATAAGCAGGGAGTATGAGATGTGCATGATGGGAGGATTGAGCTTTTTTCTTCGATTCCAAATCAAGCAAATGAAGGAAGGTATTTTCATTAATCAATCAAAGTATACAATGGAAATATTTCAGAGATTTTGGACGGATCAAACAAATCCATTGCGAACTCTAATGAGTACATCCATAAAATTTAACAAAGATGAAGATGGTAAAGTAATGAGTGTAAAAAAAATATCGAGGTATGATTGGTAGCTTTTTTTATTTAGCTACAATGGACCGGATATCATGTTTAGTGTATGCTTATGAGCCAGATGCTAGAGGTCAAATTCATAATGTTTTTGGATGTTAATAGTTGTATATTTACCCCTATTTTAATACTTAAATGTTTAATTTATGATTAGAAATATTTAAATTACAGATTCATGTGAAGAATTGAGAATTGAGCAAAAAGAAGGAAAACCAACCTAACTATGGACCATTAATAGCACCCTCCCAGGGTCACATTGATAGATGAACAGGGTTTCTTTGATGAGTTTAGAATGCATCTAACAATGGCGGTCTGCCGCTCATGAACAGCGCCATTGTACATATAGTTAGCCTCCTGTTGAAGGTCAACAGACGAAATTCTTGACTTGAATCTTCAAATTTTGTTACTGTTGTCTTCCGCCACTAACAGCTGAATCTCCCCTATATAAAGGTACCTCTCCTAGACGTTTAGGCAAGCATATTGAGGCATCAAACACCTTAGTTTTTAGTAGTTTTAGATTGTCTTTTTCTTAAATCTTTTGTAATTTGAAATTTTCATGTTGATTGAAGTTCCAGTAGCTGTAATCACGTTGCTCAGAGTTAGACAACCATCTAAGGATGTGATTTGGTTCATTTTAAACTATTAATTTTGTGTATTATTGTTATTATGTTGAATTAATCAAAATATTGTTTCTTAAGTTAATGTTTTTATATGCTTTGATTAATTTCTGTGCTTTAATGGTTAATTTCAATTTTCCTGGGTTAATAAATGTGTTTATGGATGATTGATTATGATGATTAAGTGTTAATGTATGATTTGTGAATTAATATTTTTTAATTGAATGCTTAATGCTTGTCCTGAACTGATTATAAAAGATATTACCATTAGATAATCTAGGATCTGACAATCACTACCTAGGTTATTAAAAAAAATCAATAAACAACATGGTTTAAATCAGTGAAATAACCAAAGACTTGGTTAATCATGAGGTTACTAATCTTGAATTAAGGAAATTTAGGATGAGACTTCCTAACTTTATGCTTTACCTAAGTCTGAAGTATAACAAACCTCAGGATAGGACTAATAGAGATAAGTCAGTGTCTTAACCTTAATGTCACCTTGATTTCATGAAGAACCTAGATTAAGTATCACTAATCTTTTATTCAGTTAAATAATCCATAATAGAGTTTGACTGAATAATTTAGGAAAGGTAATCTATAACTCTTTTACATTTGATTGAAATTTTTCTAGGCTTTCTAGATTTGTTTTGTAATTCAATTTTATTTTGTAATTTGGAATTCCCTAGATAATTGTAATCCGATTGACCTAATACTTACATCATATAAACTTTCTCATAGGATCGATACTTGGAGTCCTAAATATACTCCACTTGCTTACATGATGCGACCAGTGCATTTGTCGAAAACTTGTTCTTGAATTCATTGTTAAATTTTGTGTTGAAAGATAGATTAATTTGAGCTAATTTTGTATGTAGCCAACCGCAATCACTAGATTTCAATCATCACCAAAAGAATCTCATTTATTAGTTGTTAAGCACATTCTAAGATATTTAAGTGGTACATCACATTTAGGACTTTTGTATCCTAGGAATACATGTTTAGAATTAGTTGGCTAGTTTGATGTTAATTATACAAGAAGTTTGCTATATAGAAAAACTAAATCTAGTGCACATCAATTCTTAGGTCATGCAATAGTCTTTTGGTTTTGCAGAAAGCAAAATTATGTTCCATTATCTATAGCAGAAGCTAACTTTATAACCAATGCTAGTTGTTGCACTCAAGTCTTGTGACTTAGACAACAACTTAGGGATTATTGTTTAGAACTTAACAAAATTCTAAAAAGATATTATAACACGAGTACAGTTTGTTTAACCAAGAATCCTATTCAACTTTCTAGGACAAAGTTTATAGAATTTAGGTATCATTTCATTAGATATCATGTTCAAAATGGTGATATTGAACTTGAGTTTATTGATACTATGCATTAGTTAGCAGACATCTTTACTAAATATTTATGCAAAGACTGATTTTGTATGGTTAGGAGAGAGATAGGCATGATAAATGGCAATTCTTTGTTACTTGGTTTTTATATAAAATGTTTATGTTTGAATTTCATCTCCTAAGTGCGCTCATATGTTTTTGTTGATTTAAAAAATTGGGAGAAATGTGTGATACCATGTTTCATTTGCAGGGAGTAACATTTTTTACTTTTTCAACCCTTCTTTTACAACTTTAACAAATTGCATAAATTTAGCGGGAGTTTGTCAATAATATCCTCAACATGTGGTATTTGATTTATGATTATTAATTTCGATTTCCATAATATAAAATGGTTTTGTCATCACTAAAAAAGGGAAAATTATTAAATCATGTGATGTTCTACCGTATTTTGATGATGATAAAACAAATTTGTTACTAATGTTTGTTTAAGTTTGTTGAAAGATATGGACAAATTACGAGAGAATTTGCTTAATAAGTCTCTGGGCTTAACTGCAGTTTAAAAAGATCACATGAAGACTCACGCTATTGTAGAAGAGATTTAGTTTTGATATAGGTCTATTGATATAATTTTATTATAAGTTTTGCTTAGCTTATTTCTGGTTATTTAATAGGCTCGCTCATGCATATTTCCATTCATGACTTAAAAATTACATGTAAGTGCATAATCAAGATTACTTATGTGATTGATGTGTATATATGTGAAAATTCCTCTTGATGTAGAATTTTTTCAATAAGAATGCATAAACTAATAAGTTTGGTTAAATTGCATAAATTGAAAATTTATGAATTATGTAACAAATGAAACTTTTAGAAATTTGATAAACTTAGGTATCTAGTTATGTTAAAGGTTATATCATTATGTTTGGGATAAATTAATTGTGTTAAAACTTGTTTGATTGGATTTAAACTCTCTTTAGAATGAATTGGGTCAAGACAAGTGAAGTGTTCTTAACCTATTAAGGCTAGTCGATTAAATGAGTGGATAGGTTAACTGTGGACTTCGATTGACTGATAGTGATGATTTTACATCTTTTTTTAAGGAATGATCATATTTTCTAACGTTAAAGTCATCGAATGATTATAACATTATTATATCTATTATGCAATGGTAATAAATGATATTTTGTATAAATAGGTGTATTTAATATGTGTTAATCATCAAATTATCATTCTAAATGTTCCAGTAATCATCCTTCAGTATTTTAAGTGATTTGTTTGATTTTTGGGAAGTACTATAAGGCTCTTTATGTTTATTCATCTAAGTGTTGTGTCAGCCTCTTGTATACATCAAAGAAAGCTCAAGTAAAACTTTTTTAAGAGTTGTTTTTGTGAGATTGTGAGGTTTTTCTTTAACCGAAGGAAAAAGAAAAAGAGAGAAGGTTATCCTTATGCCATAAAAGGGGCTTATAGTACTATCATTATACTTTAGTTACTTTAGTATAAAAATCACAACAAGTGGTATTGGGAACTAGATGTAGGGGCAAGTAGACTACTTTGAACTAGTATAAATCAGTTGTGTTTGTCTTGTTTACTCTTTACTTTTACACACATATTTTAATTTTTTTTATTTTGTTTTGCTTCATTAAATTTGGAGAATTGGTTTTATGTATTTAGCTTCCACATCTTATAACTTTAGTTTGTATAAATTAGAAAAAGTTTAAGTTCCTAATTCATCCCCTCTTAGTTGCCATCTAGGCCTAACATGTCCATCGTAAAAGATGCATTATATCTACTTTTGACGTAAAATTTGCACAAACATGTGTTTTTTATATGAAAAGTTGCATAATAGGTGTTATTAATGCAAAATGTGCATAAAAAATAATTCTTAAAGGTTAATGATGCACATTATGTGATTTATGATGCATTTTGTTTATCTTGTCCCTTTTACATACTTATTTTTCCTATAATGACTAAGTGCATACATTTAGGGGGGGTGTTATATACAATTGGAATTTTTAAAAAAGATTTATGAATTAAGGGGGAGTATGTTTTAGGAATTATTTACAATTGGTACTATGTTTTATGATGTCAAAAATGGGGAGAGAGTATTATGATATTAAGGAGTAATATGATTTTTACGTGTAATGGTTTACATGGAATGTGTTGTAAATATTTTTTATATGCTCTTAATATTACATGTTTTGTCATCATAAAAAAGGGGGAGATTGTTAAACTAAATATGTGCCAATCATGTGTTTTGATTAAGAGAAAATATATTTATTACTAATTTTTTAGTGCATTAGAAAGATAAGTAAATGAAATTTATGGAATGAAAAGTGTTGGGAGACATAGGTATAAGATATTTCAAGAAGAAAATTAAAAATGGAACAAGCATTGAAGAGTTAAAGTGAAGATCAAAAAAGAAGATTAATTTAAAAAAATTGATCTAGTGAGCTAGAACCTAGGTGATGCATATTTTA
The DNA here is from genome assembly GCA_028565735.1 of Pinacopodium congolense. Classification (NCBI taxonomy): domain Eukaryota; kingdom Viridiplantae; phylum Streptophyta; class Magnoliopsida; order Malpighiales; family Erythroxylaceae; genus Pinacopodium; species Pinacopodium congolense. The sequence goes on along the minus strand of JAOXYD010070184.1, from coordinate 2,229 downwards.
ACAACTTGTATTCATATTGTTTAAATCAGAATATTTTATTCTTTAATTTGTTTTTAATACTTAAATTTCAATTTGTATGTTATGATAAGAATTTTATAGGCTTGTAATTAGTTTTTTTGTCTTTTAAAGTTTTAGAATTATTTTTATTGCTTGTGCTCTATTGATACACCATTAAAGATGTACGTAGTTACTTTATTTGGGGAAATTGGTTTGTGTTAATTGTTGTTTAATTTAAGACTACTTTTTTCCATTTAAAATAGAGTTGATAGGTTGGTCTTGACCTATAATAAACAAGATTTGAGTTTTATTGATATGTGAATGTGAATTGGATTCATTTATGCCATGTACAAGTATTAGGGAATGCATAAGGCATAAGCATTGCATTGGTTACATTTGAGCCCTTAGAGTATTAATTTTTATCAGGTTTTTATGGAGCTATTTTAGTTTGAATTGAGGATTTGGTAGCCTTTATTTTGGATTTGTTTTGTGAGAAAAAAATTAATATTTTAGTTGAGTTTAAAAGGGTTACTATTCACTTACTTAAGTAAAATTATATTGTATTTGTCTTTACCATTATTAAATAAGATTGTATTGGGTTCTTCTTGACCCTTATAAACAAGATTATTTGGCTACTCTTCACCCTTAAGCAAGATTGTGAAGGGCTAATCTTCATTCATTTAAAGTAAGATTAGTTTTTATTAAAATTTCCAACAAGTAGTTAAATAGAGGACATAGTCTATCTTTGGGGTAAGCAAACCTCTATAAATCTTAGTTTTCCCCTCTTTCCTTATCGCTTAACATTTATACTCTCATATTTATTTTATTGATGATTAAAGTTGATCAACTTGTCATAAGCATATCAAATCATTATAGATCAAATTTTGGTTTAGGGACTACATGTAGTTAAAATTGACTTAGGGTGTTTAGATTGTTTAATTTAAGATACCCCCTATTGGATGCCATAGGGCTTAAAAAATTTATGTGTGTTATTGACTATTTTGTAGGTTCAAGTCAAAAATTAAGTAAAATCTCCCCCTTCAAATTTGAAGTATGCATTTTTTAGACCCCCATCTCTATTTCTTGGCATTATTTCATCATCATTAAGCAATACGATGGAGGAAAGATTGTTGAGAGTTCTTAGAGAGCATCAAAAGGCTATAGGATGGACCTTAGTGGATATTAAAGGATTAAGCCCTTATATTTGTATTTGTCGAATATTCATTGAAGAAGGAAGTAAACCTTTGGTCCAACCTCAGCGTAGGTTAAATCCAAATATAAAGGAAGTTGTAAAGAATGCAGTAGTAAAACTCCTTGATGCTGGTATTATTTATCCTATTTATGACTTCACATGGGTTAGTCTAGTTCAAGTGGTGCCAAAGAAAGGAGGAACTACTATCATGAAGAACGAACAAGAAGAGTTAATTGATGCAAGGAAGGTAACTAGTTGGTGCATGTGTATCGATTATCGTAATTGAATGACACAACAAGAAAGGATCACTTTCCTTTACCCTTCATTGATCAAGTAATAGAAAAGTTAGCTAGGTATAGTTTTCATTATACTTTAGATGGATACAATGGTTACTTGAAAATTTCTGTTGCCCTTGAGGACCAGGAAAAGATGACTTTTACATGTCCATATGGCACCTTTTCTTATCTTCACATGCATTTTGGCTCGTGTAATGCCCCTGCTACCTTTTCAACGCTGTAGGATAGCCATTTTTGCATACATGATTGAGTCATGCATTGAAGTATTTATGGATGATTTTTCTATATTTGGTACATCATTTGATGTATGTTTGGAGAAGCTAGAGAAGGTACTAAAGAGACGTGAAGAAACCAATCTAGTTTTAAATTGGGAGAAATGCCATTTTATGGTGCAAGAATGCATAATATTGGGTCATAAGATTTCAAGTAAGGGTATTCGAGTAGATCCAACAAAAGTAGATGTTATTTCTCAACTTCCACCTCTAAATTCAGTAAGTGCAACTCGAAGTTTTCTTGGACATGCTGGATTCTACAGATGATTTATTAAGGATTTTTCCAAGATAACTAAGCCCTTTATTGAGCCTTTGACCAAGGATGCAATCTTTAACTTTGATGATAAGTGCATGGATTCTTTTCAATTGCTAAAAGAGAAACTTACAAGTGCACCTTTCATCAATTCAAGGTTGGACGTATGATGGACTCAATAGAGCCCTATTACCTTAAAAAAATCAAAATATTTTGTAG
>JAOXYD010070163.1:0-12668 GCA_028565735.1 Pinacopodium congolense | reverse complement strand
ATCTAAGGGAGAGGTTTTAGTTTAAGAGTTGGAGGCTCTTCACTTGATTGTTTAAGAAGTGTTTGAATTGGCCTATCCAAAGGTTCAAATTTTATAGATTATATCCAGTTAGAAGACTCCTTTCCAACTTCTAAATCCTTTACTGCTTCCTTCACTTCCTCTCCTTCTTCTTCTTTAGCATTCAAATGGATTAAGGCCTTTTACAATGAATTTGAATAAAGGTAGTGAAATGGATTAATTGAAGTATAATTAACTCCAATGAAGTTACATGAATCTAGAGTGGATAGATGCTTCATCGCTCGAAAAACATTGAACTCAATCTATTCATCCTGAAGCTTGAGAATGAGCTTTCCATCATGTACATCAATCAGTGCCTTAGCAGTAACCATGAATGGTTATCTTAAAATGATAGGCACTGTACTATCCTCCTCCATATCCAAGACAAAATCAATAGGGAATATGAACTTAGCAACCTTAACTAAAGCATCTTCAATAATCCCTCTTGGATAAGTTACTGATCTATCAGCCAATTACAATGAGACTGTAGTTGGTTTTGATTCCTCTAATCCTAACTTCTTAAAAATTGATAGGGCATCAAATTAATTCTTGCTCTTAAATTCATCAAAGCCCTATCAATTTGTAAGCTACCAATTGTACAAGGAATGGTAAAGCTACTAGGATCCTTGAGCTTTGAAGGTAACTTCTTTAGTAGGATAGCAGAATACTCTTCATTAAGCTTAACTGTCTCATACTCCTCTGATCTTCTCTTCTTAGACAGGATTTATTTTAAAAACTTCACATATGAAGGCATTTAGGCAATTACTTCAGCAAATGGAATATTACTATGTAACATCTTAAATATCTCCAAAAATTTCCCAAATTGTTTATCTAAGTGAGTGTTCTTCAATCTTTGAGGGTATAAGATCCTAAGCTTGTAGAGTTATACATTTGGATTAGCAAATAACCAAGGTGGCTTGTCTGAACTTGCACCCTCATTCTCTTTATTCTTCTCTTCTTTTGATATTCTCTCTCTTCTGTCATGTCCTTATTTTTCTCTATCTTCGTCACTCTTTACCATTACTTGCTTACCTTTCTCTTATACTTTCTTCCTTTCACTCTTAACTTCCTTTTCACTTCTTAATGTAATCGCCTTTGCATGCTCTCTAGGATTGGCTTCGTTTATGTTAGGAAGCTTACCGGGTAGCCTTTCCTGGAAGAGCTGAGCGATTTGCCCAACTTGAGTCTTTAAGTTCTTGATCAATGCTTCATGATTTTTCATTCGAGATTCATTGGATTGGATATACTTAAGAACTGTCTCTTCAAAGTTTGGCACTTCTCTTTGAGGTTGGTTGGCTTTAAAGCCAGGAGGAGGTGGTTTTTAAGGAATAGGTTAAGGTTGTTGAGATGGTTGCAAGTAGTTTTGATTATTACTCTATGAAAAATTAGGATGGCTCCTCCAATCAAGATTACAAGTGTTTAAAAAAGGTTTTCCTCTTTACCTATTGAAATTGCTAAAAAATTAGGCTTGTTCAGGTTCTCGAGCAAAAGGACTTCCTTCTTAACACTCTAATAATAAATGGGAGGTATTACCACAACTTTCACATTCCATCGTATGAGAACTAATGGTAGCACCAGTTATCAAACTGTCAATCTTCTTGTTCAGTACTTCTAGTTAAGCGGGACGAGCTACTGTATCATTGATTGCATGAATACCATATGGTTTCCTTGGATGGTGTTCGAAATTATTCTAAAAAATATTTGTAGCCATATCCTCAATCAAATTGTAGGCTTCGTTCATAGTCTTACGCATTAGATTACCTCCAACAGCAGCATCAATAGTGCTACGAGTTGAAGTTGTCAATCCTGTGTAAAAGAATTTAACTTGCTTCCACGTATTGAATCCATAACTTGGAAACTTTGCAAGCATCTCTCTAAATAATTCCCATGCCTCATATAGACTCTCATTCTTGTATTACATGAACGAGCTAATTTCAGTTTTTGGTTTGGCTATCTTATCAGGTGGAAAAAATTTAGCGAGGAACAGTTCCATTAATTCGTCCCATGTAGTAATGGAACCAGGTTGAAGTGTAAACAACCAGTCTTTTACCTTATCTCTAATAGACAGAGGGAAAAGCCTAAGCCTAATTGCATCATCAGAGATCCCATTACTCTTGAAAAGATCACAAATATCAAGAAGATTTTGTAAGTGTTCATTAGGATCTTCTAAAGTTGAACCTTCAAAATGTGAGGACCTAACCATTGAAATTATGCTATTCAGAATTTCAAAGTTATTTGCATTGAATCTGGGCCCACAATGCTAGCCAAAGGTCTACCTCAGTTCCCTAAAGCTAAGTCCATCATGGTTGGTTCCCTATTTTCTAATTGAGGTCCTACAACTACATGTTCTTCAAGATTCATTTCTACAAGTTCGAATTCAGCATCACTCGAGGTTCCAATGTCTAAAGGATTTAACGGTGTTGCGCGAGCTTCTTTCTTCTTCTTCCTTAATATGTGCTCGAGTTCGAGATCGAAGTCTACTGACTCGAGATTGCATCCCTGAGTATTCATGCAAGTTCAAATAAAATACTAAATAAAAGAAAATAAACAAACTAAGCAGATAAACTAAGCAAAAAGCAATAAAGCACACAAAACAAAATAACTATAAAATAATTATAGAAAAATTATAAAAAAATATTTTACAGGTTCTTCTTAAGTAATTGACACTAATTTTCCTAATATTAAGGTCAAAATTCCCCAGCAACGGCGCCAAATACTTGTTGCATTGGTTAGGTGACTTTAAAACTTTGGATGGTTTTGAAACGATTTTACTTTGAAAACCAACGGAATAAAGGCCAGTGTACTTATAGCAAAAGTAATATAATGGAGTAAATTTTATACTTCGAATGTCAATCTCATAGGGAATATGTTGTTTATTTTCTAGGTAGATCAGATTAAAATTATTTAGGAAAAATCTAGACATTTTGATCAAAAAGCTGAAAATTGCTTAAACTAGACTACCTTCACTTCAAAAATGATTTTTAATTGCTTCTGAAAAATTTTGAAAATTACCAAATGTGTAAATTAGCTATGAATTAGATGATTGATGATTTAATTGAGCCTTAAAACATATTTGAAGCCTGATTAAAGTTCTTCACACAATTAAAACAAAGTTATGGTTAAGACTTTGCTTTTTCTCCATTCAATCTTGTCTAAAGTTTGGTTATGCTTTAAAATCAAGTAAATGAGCTTTAATTTCAAGAAGGTAAGTTCTGGAAAATTAATCTCAGAACTCCAAATTTCACAAAAAAATCCAAGTTTTCTCATGCAATGATTAATTTGTGTTGTTTATTGATTTTTCAAACAATTTAAAATGATTTCTCATACTTAAACTATCTTAAACACTAATTTGAAGTGGATAGCTTAAATTTGGTTCATTTAGACCTTCAAAAAGAAAAATGTAAATGTTTAAACATTCATTAAAACTCTTTCAAATCATTAAAACATCTATCCATAGCAATAGAAATGATTAGCCACTTATTTGCATGAAAGCATACAATTTATACAACACACTTTGATAGATCTAAAATTAAGAGCTTAAATATAAAGTTTAGATGTTAAAAAAAAATCCCAGAAAGACTTTTGGATGATTCTTGAACTCCCAACTTGAATATGAACTCTAGCCAAGCTCTAATTCATCAAGATTTTGCAAAAAAAATCTAGAACACTCAAAGATATAAGCATAAAAATAACAACCTTGATTAATCCAAAAAATGGAACATCATAAGATATAATCTGAGTTTAGAAACCCCCTTAGATGGTTCCTAGACTCGTATATGAGTCTTAACAACAAGCTCCAATATTTAGAAGCTCAAAAACAATACACAAATTCAAAGAACTAAGTGTTTGAAGCTTAGAACTAAGGAAAAGCTAGAAAATAAGAGAAGAGGAACTCTCTCTCTATGGCATATTTGATCTCCTCTATCTCTTCATGTTTCTTGTATGCTTTTAGATGTTTTAGGATCTGGAGAGCTCCCCCCATGTGCTAGCGGACACTAGCATTAATTAGGAACATGCCAAGAGTTGAAATCAAGAAGATTTGGAGCTGAAATTATTGACTATATGAGCAACGACGCTTGCCTCCATACAATGACACCCTGAGAGGGTGCCATTAATACTCGACTGCAACATCCATTAATAGCCCCCTGTTCTTCCATTAACATAACCCTGCCAGGGGTACATTAATGGTCAGAAAGAAGAGATATTCTTCATGTTTTTGCTCCAATCTTCATCATTAAGCTCCATCCTGCAAATTAAACATAAATAGCTTCTTCTTCCTTCTTGATTAGCTCGCTGATCAACACCTCACCATATGTAAATGAAGATTCCTCAATTGGTTCATTTGGCTCCACTTCTGGACTATTGGGAGTACTTTCTTGCTTGGGTGAAACATTTAATCCATACAACAGTCCTATTTGTGTCACCAAGTCATGGTCAGATGTTGTAAGGTGTTCAATGTTAGCATTCATATCTATAAGATGGGCCTCACGTATAGATGCAAAGTTATAAAACAACTTCTCCAATCTTGACTCCTCCTCTTCTTAAAATGATGGCTCCATCTATGGGGTCAAGTTGGAGATATGGGCCTCTACAGCTTGAACATGAGCTTCTAATCTTGCGTCAGCCCTCTCCAATATATCTGTTAACCTTTCTTTCTTAAATGTGGAGATAAAGGCCTACATAACTTGGACCTGACTTTTAATGTGACTATATCCTTCTTCAGAATATTTATTGACCTTAATTTCTCTAATCTAGATATGGCCCTCTGTAGCTCCCTCAACCTTGATTCTTCTTCTTATTGTTGGTAATAGCTCTTAAGAGGCATCTTAAAGAATCCAAAGGTGTCGCTCCTATGGTGCTCATAATACAACCACTCAGCTTTTCCTCCTTCAACTGAACACAAGATATTTTTGGAACACTAGTAGTCCAAATAGTCTTACATATCCATGTCAGCGCCTACCTGCGATTACGAAAACAGTGGCTTGCGTAAACCAAACTCAAAGCACAGGAAATGAAGGCAAACAACAAATAAAACAAAGTCTAGAATAATCAACACCAATAAACCCAGTATTAACAAACTAGATTCCTCAGCAACGGCGCCAAAAATTTGTTGTGGTCTAAACAGCTTATAGTTTTAATCAATTTAATCCTAGACCAATCAAAGGCATGCACACATTATGAATAAGAAGTTTAAAATGGAGTAAACCCCAAGTATTGTTCTCCCTAAGAATTTGAGTGTAATTCAAGATTAATTAATGTAAGATTATCTAGATAACTCCAAGCTGATTGATTAAAAGAAATAAACAAGAACAATAGAAATAAAAAGGAACAATGAAAATAAAAACAAACAAGGTTCAATCTAAACATAAGTTAAAGGAGTAGGAGTAAAAAATTGATAAATTAGCTAGGGCTTCGGATTCAATGAATTAAGTAAACCAGATTACAATGTTATATAGACTTAGGGCCTATATCACTAAAGTAAGAAACAACCAATGGTCATGGAAACATCTTTTCTCTTCTAAACTCAATCCATTTATTTTAGTCTAACAAACAGATTGGAATAGAAGGCTTTAATCTTAAGATGCCTAAAATTAATTTCATTAATACTAGGAACCCTCACAAAAGACTCTAGAGTTGGTTCAACACCTAAATTTAATTATGTTACTTAATTAATCTTACAATAATCAACAGCCTATGGTCAGGGTCTTCTGATCATCTAAAAATCATACTAAGATGGCCAATCAATGCAAGATTATGTATTTAGCACTTTAACTAGGTAAAATGCCTCTAATAAACACAAACCCTTTCAATCTTAACCCTAACCAATCAAATTAAGCACATATAATCATTAATAAAATCCAAAATATTAACATAAAACACACATTAATTGATGAAAAACAAGAGTTCGTACGAAATAGGAGAAAAGAGAAGGAAATAAAACTAATAATTGATCCAAATAAGTTGAAATCCACTCCTTGAACCCACTTACAAGCATTTAGGACTCTAATCCAGCAACAAATGTCTAGATTAAACCAAACAACATGAGAATATAACATGAAAATGAAAAATGAAAGTTTAGAACCCTAAATGATTCTCTCCTCTAATCTACATAATTTCTCCATATTCTTTGTGTGTTTTAGGCCTTTTATACTTGGTTTTTGGCTACCTAGGGTTTATACATGATTCATTGTCATTTTGGTTAAGTTTTGTCTTAATTTTGAATGAACCGTTGCCTCCAAGGAGTTAAACGTTGCCTGATTAACTATAAAATGATGTTATATAACCACCATTGTTTAACCTCCAAATTCGAACTACAATAGCGCCTTGATTAACATTTAATGGCTCCATTAAAGGATAACTGCGCACTGTCGTTTAACTCCTGGTTAACTACATATTTGCTCTAAAATCACTCCAAACTCCTCGAATTTGCTCTAAACACTAAATGTTCCTGAAATTAACAATAATAACTCACAAATGGTGCTTTCTATACATCAAATAGGAAAAAAAGCAAAATATGCAATCAAAATCCATAAAATTTACCTATCAAGAACTATCCCTATATTTAATGAATAACGTATGATCTGAGTTACCTTGACGATAACCAATTTGTTTCATAGCATCTGTAGACTTCCTAAACCATGCCTATGGTGACTGCTTTAGACCATACAATATGTTTTGCAACCTACCCACCTTTCCCTTAGTTTATGGAGTTTCAAACACAAGTGGTATCTACATATATACTTCCTCTTCTAAATCTCCATGGAGAAACGCATTCTTCATATTGAATTGCTTTAAAGGACAATTAAAGTTTGTTTCCAAAGATAATAAGACTCTAATGGTTTTTATTTTAGCTACGAGACTGAAAGTTTCTTGATAATAAATACCATATGATTGTGTACAATTTTTTTACACTAGTCTCACCTTGTACCGATCAACTGTCCTATCTTTTTATTTTTAAGAGTGAATATCCTTTTACAACCTACTAGTTTTTTTCCAAGTGGAAGTGAAATAAAATTCCACATGTCATTTTTTTATAGTGCCTCCATTTTAGATTCCATCACCTTCATCATTTAGGATCTTTTAGAGATTCCTTGACCTTTATAGGTAGCCATACATTCCCCATCTTCTTTAAAAATATTTGATGTTGTGGAAGCAATCTACCAGTAAAGATATACTGTGATATTGCATATCACAATTTTCCATCTAAAGAGTAACTATCAAGTTGTTTGTCATAATTTTATCTGAGAGGTAAAGAATAAGATGAAGCAGGTAATAATAAAAGAATAATTCTTTTATTAGTACTTACTTCAAGAATATCCGTTTGATTAGAGACATACACATAAGGAAAGGGCAAGGCTACTACTTCTGTCACTTCATCTATACTATGTTATTGTTCACTGAAATTTTTATTAATAGTGATATCATTTTTCCCTGTATCATATAATCTGGGGGGTGGAAGAAGAACCATCTAGTTATAGGCATCATCATTTATCTCCCCCTTGATGACTAGAGGTGGATTGATTCGAAATGAAAAAAAAAAATTGTTTCAAAGAATGTGACATCTATGCTAACATACACGTGATGGGTTCTAGGATGATAACATTTATATCCCTTTTAATAAGGATGAAAGTTAAGAAAAACACAATGCACCTCACAAGGATTTAGTTGGGTCTATGGATCCTTGAACAGATGTACATAAGCAACACATCTAAACATCCATGGATTTAAGTATAAAATGGATGGAACTAAGATGTGTAAATACCTATAAAGAGGTACAGAAGGAGAGAATCCTAGAAGGCATTCGATTCATTAAGTAAATAGCATAAGTGATGGCATCTAACCAACAATTGTGAGAGACACTAGCTCTAATTAGAAATGCTCTCGCAATTTCTACTATTTTCCTATTTTTGTGTTCTGCTACTTCATTTTTTTTCAATGTCCTCGAGGATGTTATGTCATGGATAATGCCATTCTCTTGGAAGAAATTTGAAAGTTCATTATTAAGATATTATCCACCATCGTCTAAACGAATAGCCTTAATAGGAAGAGAATATTAAGTACGAGTCATGTGATAATAGAAACCAATGCACCATAATGCGATTTGTAGGAGGGATAGTCATGTACTAAAAGAGAGTTCTATTATGAGTCATGTGATTTATGGCTCTCGAGTTAATGATCTAACCTTTTTAATGGATCATAGATGTAGAAAATTTTGTACTAATTTTACCTAAGATTGTAGGAGAATCATTCAATGATGTGTGGACTAAGGAGAGTAGTTCACTCTATTCAATGTGATATTTTTCATTAGTTACCACTATTGCCATACCAGAAACATTTTATGTTGTACTAACTACCTTGTCTTTTGCAGACATTTGTTATTACATGCCTTATTTTTCTTTCATCTTTCCATAAACCAATCAGGATAACCGTGAATCTCAAGGAAAGTATCCTTGGTGTGACATGTTGCATTAGTTTCTATTAAGATCAAATTCCCAATTAATTACCAAATTTAATAATTGAAGGTCTTTTAAACAAAAAAAAGTTAAAACTAACTAATTGACAGGTATACAGATCACAAAAAATAGAGTGAGTATTTTAGACTTGAGTTGTCATCCCATAGAGATCATTTATAACCTACATTAAGGGAAATGGCTCACAATTATCTAAAGACACCAAGTTGAATGATTAATTTAACTTAATTCTCTAAACTAGACTAAGGAGCTTCCAACTTTGCAAAGAAGACTACTTTGAAATTTAAGCTTGTTTAATGGACTAAATGGTCAAGGAGGTGGTTTTCAATGGTCTATATGGATTAATTAAGGATCAAGGGACTTTTCATAGGGCAACTTCACTAAATTAAGACAAGGTTATCATCAAATCAATGTCTTTTCTCTTACCTTTGAAGTTTAAGGTTTGGTCCACTCTTAAATCAACTAAAAGAAGGCTTAAAGTGCAAGAATCTTAATATAAAAATTCATATTCCCATATTAATGCCCTCAAAATTAACCATTCATTGGTCCTAAATTGATTAAGATCAAGTTTCTTATTGGCTTTCCAATGGATTAAGAGATTAATCCTCTTCATTCTCCCTTTACCTTTTTAATCTCCTAGCTTTAAGCATTCAAATAAGTAAAAGGAAACCCTTAATCACATCTAGGCATGTATTCAGATCATTAATTCACCATTCCTATAAAAAAAACACGTTTACCCACTCATTTGAATCAAGAAAGAAAAGATATCATGCATATAATTCATGTTATTGAATATATAGGCTTAAAAGTTTATTTTAATATAAAACATAGGTTTAGAATGCACCAAATGGATCTACAAACACATATGCAGGTCTAAGACACATCATTGAGCCTTTACAACCCTAAAAAAGAAGCTAAAGCCGCAATAAAAATCATAAAATAAGAAGAACACTTGAAATGAGCTCTAAACTTTGAGAGAATTTGAAGCTTGGTCTGAAAAACATGTTTTTCTTTATAAATTATTGTGGTTTATGGCTTCTAACTCTTAATATATATGTCCACTACAAGTGGGAAGCAATTTACACAAGTTACAACTAATAGGGAGATAGATTCAGCCGTAAATTGTTCAACAGACACTAAAATGACATTTAAAAGGAGTAAAATGGTGGGTTACAAAGGCACCGTTTAAGCCCTTGTCTTCAAGAGTAAAATGGAGGGATGTGAACCACAACAACGAGTGAAAAAGAGTCACCATTTAACTCCTGAAATCATGTTTTTCAGTTACAAATTCTATAGTTTCCCCTCTGTTTAGATTCCATCTGCATTGTACATTAATATAAATGATATTAAACACTTTAGCATCAATTAGAAGAAAATGTACATTAAATTGGTTTGAAATGGATATGAAATTGCATTGAAATCCAAGCCTAGCATGATAAGTTCCATTTTAGTGATAGCAATGTAACTTACCTATTTTTGACATCTTTAATAGTTTGAGTCTTATGAGAGTTTGACAACATTGTAATTGTAGAGACCATTTCCATAAAAGGATCTTTGCTTGTACCTTTGTTACTAAGAATGGTAACTTAACGTTGAGCCTTTTGTCCAATAGTATTGAAACATTCTTCGATACATGGAATGGGTTTCATCTGTAGAAGATCACTTCTAACAAAGCCAAATGCTTTATCCAGTATTACAAGAAAATTAAATATCTGATTTTTTTTATTTTTCCTTCCTAGTTTGAAAATCTTTGGTGAATAGCATCTTAATTGGGCGTCGCTTATCAATTTTTTGCTAGATACTATTGAGTTTTTCATAGTATAAATTAACTAAATGTCCATTCTTCCTTTTCCTCATTGCTTTGTAAAGCAACTAATAAAAATGGGATTCATCAGCCCCATCATAGAACGTTTGAGTGACGTTATCTCAAATTTCTTTAGCCATTGAGAGATTAATAAATAAATTAGGGAGATGTAGTTCCATGGTTTTAACAACCAACCTTATACACTAACATCTTCAATACATCACTTTGATTAATTTGGATCTCCTTCATCTACACATGCAATCTGTTCATTTAAATACCCCAGTTTATTTAGTACTGTAACATGAGTTTTGATCATTCATGACCAGATTTTGAAGATTGTATCATTTATTTTGAACCCAAATAGTAACTTGTTGAAGTTTAGTGATTAAATAAGGTTTAGCATTGGATTCACAGCCATAATGGCAATATTGTTGTTTTCCATTATTGATCTCTTACATTAAGACCCACAATGAATGGAGAATTTGGTTTAGAAGGCTAGGATTTATAAATAACGTTTGAGGAAGGCTTTAATACCATGTTAAAATATTGAAGGCAAAGATGGGAGAAAGAACTTAATTTTTGTATTCATTACGTGATACAATGTACAATTATATAATATGCATAGTGTGTATCTTATTCTTGTACAAATTTTCTAATATACAAAAAGACTCTAATATAGGAAAATATATAATTGAAAATAAATGATAATTCTAATAGTTGTATCATTATGAAGTATAATATTTTCTATCAATCAGGAATTAATGGCTCTTAATTATTATTAACAATAATTAAACTACAACATAGATAATAAAATTTGTATGGGATTATAAAGATAGGGCTACATAAATCTTCAAAATTAGAATGAAATTTAATAAAGAAATTCTTATATCTAATAAAGTGTTATTTTAGGTTTTATTACAAAAATATTTCAATAAATTAACTTAAGAAAAGGCTTTAGTAACTTGAGAGGGAGCTATGCATAATTTAGGAATTTCCACCATCTAAGAGAATAGTTCACCATGATTTTTTACTTTGTTTTAATCATGTTATTAGTTAAAAGTTTTTGTTGTATCCTATCATTTAATTTAGTTTAGTTATACTTTAATTAGTTAATTCAAATATTAGATTATTTAGATTATTTAATAATTTGAAAGTTTAGATTAATACTTACTAAATTCTTAATGGAATGATACTTCACTCATTAATATATCACATAAAACAATAAACGTACTTACCTAAAAATTGTTAAGTATAGAAGTAAATCACACACATCAAGTTTTTGATGCCATTATCAAGGATTTTAGTGATAACAAAAAATTTCTAGCATAATATCTGCATTCTGATTTGAGAAGAATATCACTAACAACTTTTATTAAACCTTGAAAAAATTAAACAAAGTATAAGCGGAATGTAATGCCAATAAATAGATGTAAATACTTATAAGTAACTAAATAAATTGTTATACACACTTTTTGCCTATTTGTTATTAACATCCATCCACCATCTCTTTCAATTGCTAAATTAGTACTTAATATCTTTAGGAACCAAGATAATTAATTAGTTATTTTTGTATACACCATTCCCCATACAAATGGTAGCATCTAATTATTTCCACATCTTCTAACTACTGTTTGTAATACAACTTTAACTCCTCCTGTATGAAATGCACCATCCAAAACAATCATTCTCATATAACCATTATGCATTCCTTTCTAATAACATATAAATTCAATGTATAACTATCAAACATTGGTTGAAATCTCCTAAAAATGACACTCTAATATTTAATTAAAAATGTTGTATCAAGATTTGAAGTTAAGATTTCCTCCATATAATCCTATACAGATTATACTATTCTTTGATATCACCTTTCCATTTTCCAATCAAATTCCTTTTGACTTTATAAAGTTTTAATAAAGGAAACATCAATTATTTTTCACCATAGTCTAAACGTCCATTAGTGGTATAGAAGCTACCTTTTCACGTATTTGGAAAAAGTACTTGCTAAAACTGTATTTAAAACTCTCCTATGCTTAGACATTTTAAAACAATTATGGTCATCATCGTAATAGACTATTTGAAATATTTTTGTTTTCTTATTCAAACTTTTGGATTTTTCAAAGACAACTAAAAGTAGCACATTCAGCCCTTACCTAGTCTTATAAATTTTCACAAACTTCAAATCATGCCTTTGTTTTATTAAATACTTGTTTAAAGCATCCTTAAATTGATTCACTCCTTCAAATCGTAGATAAAATGTGTTGAACCAAGGGAGGTTCCAATCTTGGTTTTAATGATAACAAAACATGCTTAATCACTAATGGTTTAAGTTTATG
>JAOXYD010070152.1:0-12668 GCA_028565735.1 Pinacopodium congolense | reverse complement strand
AAGAATTACAAATGCAATGGAAAAGGGGAGTTTAGCTACCCAAACTACATTCACAAGCCATGAAATTGGTAGAGTATGTAGATATTAGGCCATCAAATAAACCCAGGAAACAAGTTGCTAATTTTTATTTTTTTGAAAGTATTGCATCAAATGTATGTTATTGACAGGACAAAATTACATTATTTTGTGAAGCAATCATACATATTTATAGAACATGACAGTTGAGCTCTTGGCAAACAGTGTTACCGGACAAATTCTATTGTAACAGAATAATAGTTGCAAATTTAGGGTTAATTTGTTATGGCTTGTTTTGTTTTAGTTTGATTTCTGTTTTGGTTTCATATTTTTTTAAACATAAAAATCTAAAAAAATTGTACAGAAAAAATACTAATGTAATATAGAAACCGAAAAAATAGTATAAAAATTAATAAATATATATAAAAAATCAATACAAACATACAAAAATTATAAAATAAATTAAAATAAATAACAATACTAAACATCTCTTTAATGTTTCCCGATTTCGTTTTTTGTTTTTATTTTTTAATATAAAAATTAAAAAATTGTACAAAATAATAAATAAATAAAAATATAAACAAAAAATATAAACAGAAAAAACAGAAATAAACAAACGTTTAACTGTAAAGAAATATGTGTCCACTAGAAATGATTTAGTACGAGATATTATTGAGTGTTCTACATTGCATTCGTGAGTAGTAGTTGCGGATATGACCCAATGGTCATATACTTTATGTAGTTGTCAAGCATAAAACTTACAATGTATGCCATGTTTTATCTACATAGGGGTCATGCACATTTATGATGATTTATTGTGTTGTTAGTAAGCGGTATTATAATTTATGTTTCTATGTAAATCTGACATAAGGAACGTGGCAATTTTTGGCCTCTATTGATGTCGTTTGATTTGAGTACAACATGTTATCATCATTAGTCTTACTTTTGCAGCGTGAGTACAGGGGTGTTCCTAATCAAACCCATGTTTTCATTAGGATTGTAGTACTTAACAACATGTTACAGTGGTGAATGTGGTGCTGCAAAATTGAGGCAGGAATACATGCACTGCAATACTTAGCTCTCTTGGAAGGTGGCATTAGTGGAGTGAAGTATCAGCTTGTTCAAACTAGTTGTATACTCACGGTCTGTGAAAAGCAAAATAGTTAGGAATGACAATCATTTTGCAGTATTACTTCAATAACCAAGACAATCAATTTGTGGTTCTGTACCACTTCCAAAATATATTTGGAATATTAGAATGTCTGTTAAGATGTGTTTTCGGTTAATTACTTGATTTGTTATTGCACTTGGACATGTTGCATGAACAATAATATGAAATAATCTATTATTTATACTAGTATTACATATACAGGGAAGCGAAGATGTTGAATCTTCTAATATCAATCGGATCAGTTTAGAATGCATAAGGAGTTGTTTAGTTGCCATCAAAATTGCCATCACCATTATATTTATGGTACTAGACGCAAGAGTCTAATTGAATGAGGAGAAACATGCATTTTCGCACTATCTATAAAAAGTAAAGTACTTAGTAAAATCATATGGAATAAATTGTTTTGAATTCTTCAATTCCCCATTTTTAATGAAGGAAAATTGTTTCAAACTTGTTATATCTATTACATATGTTTAACCAGAGTGATTTTTTTAGGTAAGAAATGACATACACTGTACATTATGCTCATGACTTAGAGCGTGATAATAATATGATTATTAACAGGAATTCGAAGGCAAATTGTCCCATTTATAGTAAAAATAACGGAAATTTATCATGACTCAACTAAAGTTGGAAAAAATTTATGTTAAACGACTAGTTGTGAATATATTTATTTCACATTTAAAATACCGCATGAAGGAGCATTCATCTTTTTATTAAGATATATATTGCATGATATGATGAAGTATAGATTATTGGGACGATGAGAGGCGAACAATTAATATGAATGACTTCACCTTACTTATTCACATTCCAATACATCTTGTAAAATAAACCACGCCCACTGGAACGGACCAAATCTTTGAGAAGTACAATCAATGATAACGTTAAATGCAGGCCATACAACCACTTCACCCAAATTCAAATACTACAGACTACAATTAGATAGCTGCCTTAGTATATACTTTTCCAACAACTTTACATAAAGGAAACCAGGATAATGTAAATTTTTTTATGCCCTCGCCATGTGCATGGCATGCAACCTTTTCAAACATAATTAATTACCAAAATTTACCAAATATAGCACTTTTTAGTGGCTACTAAAGTAGAATTTTTTACAAATCGTAGCAGGACCACCTCAGGGCATACCAACAGAAAGTAGACAATTAAATATCATTTTGTAGGAAACATACTGTGGCCTAATGTATAACAAACTAGTACTTCAAGCAGACCATTTCAAGAGCACACACAAAGCGTAGTGGTAATGCCTCTCTCATTTTCCATAGCCACATATAAAATCTATATACAGATACCCTATATTATAAAACTTACAACTTATTAGTTATTACAACTACGTTATACAATATTCTAAAGGAATTTTACAGACCACAACGAGATTAGAATCCTCAATTTATAATTAGTTGTTATTAACCATTATAATTTTAGTGATTCTTTATGATAATTCCAGATAGCCTAAAGAGCACATACATTATATTAGATGTTTAATTGTTAATGTTGTGAAAATTAATTATGTCTTGAAAATACAACATGCATCAATTGTAAATTATCATACTGTTAGAGCTTTAAACTTTAGAATACTTTTCAGTGACCATTCAAAGCTAGTCTTAAAGAGAAGGTTAGTTGGATTAATGCATGAGAAAGGCATGCGAAAATTCTAAGATAAATTTCGGTGAGTGGGATCAGACTTTATATGAATTTTGATAAAGTCTCATACTTTGTGATGATTGATTTGACCAAGGCTAAGTACTTGATGGACTAAAAACTTAGTGTATGCTCGAATGGACGGACTATAACAAATGGACTTATTGCGGGTAAACATAGATTGTATCAATGTGTTATGCGAGACTATCTACTTAGATCATTAACATCATCAATGGATATAGATTATGGAGAGATTTGGATGATATGACGACACTAAGAGTTAGAGTTGCAGTAAGATTGAACATCTGAAGATAACAAAGATCTTTGAGGATAAGGGTGTAGAGTCCTGGTCAAATGTAAACTCTTATTTTATTAGTTATGATATAATTTTATCTTATTAGTTAGAATTCTATTTGGATGAGAGTGTTATCGAATTAGCCAACATGATGTAATTTCTTAAGGATAGACGTGATCTTAGGTAGCTCATTTTAGTTATGATTTAGATTATGACTTGGTCCCTAAGCCAAGAGTGTCTATATATAAATCATTCAGGCCTTGCTCTCCTCATTCTATTCAAGAGAGCATTTCTTTTATTTTTTAAAAGGAACAATAACATAAAGGTTGGTATTTTACCGTATTTATCCTTTATATTCATTATTGTCTATTATTTTCTTATTGCTTTATAGCATTCTAACTTTGAGTGTGAGAGTTAACCACTTCGAAGGTTGAGGAAGGTTGAGTCTTGCTTAAACGAACCTAAGTAAGATTATCGTGTAAAGGTGTTAGTGCTAGACAATGGTAAAATTTCAAGTTCCTTTTAGGTCTTTGTATCAATTGATATTAGGGCCTAATATCAAAATGGCAGAAGACAGCACTTTGACAGAATGAGTGACCAGGGTGGAGACACTTATAAGATTGACACCTGTGGGGGAGGAAGATGTCACATCCTATTAATCTCTGTTCGAGATGATGGAGGATCAAATTTGACAATTTTAATAAGAAATGGTGGATTTGTTGAAGGCATATGAGGATAGACAAATTGAGATTATAATCTTAAGTCATTTGTAACATAAGATACCAGTCTTGTGGAAAGCTAAACATCTAAACTTTCAACGGTGAAGGTGTGAGAACCTAAGGTATTTGAATGTGTACAGGGCACCAAGGTTCTTTAGAATTTTTTTTGGGATATGGAGTAGTACATTGAAGCTACTAGGGTACCTAATGCTGAGAAGGCCAATATGATAGTTAGGTACTTGGATGGGGATGCTAAGCTTTAGTAGAAAAAGAGGACCTTTGTTAAGATCAGCGCAGGTAGAATTCCTATGGACACGTGGGCATTGATGAAGAAGGAGCTAAATGATCAATTCCTTTAGATAAATACTTCTTGACTTGAGAGAGATGCCTTAAAGAAGCTAAGTAAGACAGATCAATAAGAGACTATATTAAATAATTTAGTTCTCTAATACTTGATATCAATAACATGTCAGATAAGGATAAAGTTTTCAACATTTTGTCAGAATTACAACTTTGGGTTTAAATGGAGTCATGGAGGCAACATATGAAAGATGTGGTTAGTGCAATCGTAACCGTTGATGCCTCGGTAGACTTTTGAATGGAGAAGGAAATTAAGGCAATCTCCTTTGATTCTTCGTAGGGCAAAGGCCACGCCTAGCAGGAGAAGATCAAGGAAAAAAAAGAAGAAAGACTCTAAGAAAGGGGATTTCAAGGGTAAGGGAAAGCAAAATGGTGGCTCGAAGAGTAGGGAAAATGTTTGAGAAAAGAGAAACTCAATACCTTGATAATCGAAGAAGATAGAGAATCTTTGGAGGTGCAGGGTTAAATTCGATCTCCTTATTTTATGCAGTTAGTGATAAGTCTATTCCTTTCGACAAACTTATGTATGCGGGTAGATAGGTTAATGGGAAAGATGTGACCATGATATTAGATATATGCGTGACACTTTGTTTCTTGACGAAAAAGATGGTTTGCAAGTTGGATCTTAAGGTATCCAAAACCCCGATGATAATCAAAATACTTTTAAGTAAGGCACAAGTTCTTGCGGGTACTGCTTACAATGATCTAATCAACAAAGGAAGCTGGCGTGTTAAGCTAAATTGTATAATCATATCACTTAAGGATTTCTAAATGATATTAGGGATCGATTTCCTTATAATAACAAAGATGGTGTTGTATTTGACTTTAGAAGATATGAAGTTGATGAATGAGTAAAATTCCTTCTACATAAATTGTTGTAGGTTTAATGGTGGAATGATGGAAGCTACAATAGTGGTAGGACATGTTTCATCTATGGGCATTGAGAAAGGGTTGAAAAAAGGCATGGAGATCTATCTCACTACAATGTGAGATATTAAAGAAGATCGTGTGGTGTAAGTCTCTGATGCAATTGCAAGTTTGTTGAGAGAATTTCAGGAGGTAATTTCGAAAGAGTTACCGAAAACTCTACCCCTCGTTGCAAGGTACATCACAAGATCAAGTTGATTCCTTGAGTGATCCTATCTACACAAGCCCCATATAGGATGTCCCCATTAAAGTTAGCAGAACTTCAAACATAACTTAGTTAATTGTTTGAAGGGGTTTTATCCAACCATCCAAAACTCCTTATAGTGCCTTATTGTTATTTTAAAAGAAGCAAAATGATACACTTCAGATGTGTGTGGACATCAACCCCTAAACAAGGTGATGATCAAGAACAAGTATCATGTGCCTTTAGTTCAATACTTGATAGACAAGTTGTCAAGAGTTGAGTTGTTTATTAAGCTAGATCTTTGAAATGGGTATTGGCAAGTGCAAATAACTGAGGGTAATGAACAAAAGATAACGTGTGTTACTCTATATGGTTCCTATGAATTTTTAGTTATGCCATTTGGATTAATAAATACCCCTGCAATATTTTGTAATCTTATAAATGATGTGCTATATGATATCCTTGATGAGTTCATTATGGTGTATCTTAATAATATTGTAGTATATAGTACTAATATGACAGAGTATAAGGAATACTTGAGGTAAGTGTTCGAACAACCAAGGAAATACAAGATCTACTCGAAGATGAAGAAGTGTGAGTTTTCCCAATCAAAGATCAGATTCTTAGGTCCTGTGATAAGCAAGGGTCAAGGCAAGATGGATTCAAGAAATGTAACGTCAATCAAAGATCAGAAAGGTTTCCATTACAGTTCGAGAACTGTGGAGTTTTCTCAACTTGAAAAACTAATGTAGATGGTTCATTGTGGGATACTCAAAGAAAGCAGTGCCATTAATGAACTTGTTGAAGAAAAATTAAGACTGGTGTTAGTTAGATGCGTGTCAAGAGGCGTTCAAGAAGCATAAAACCATTATCTAAACTAAACTTGTGATAAAGCTATTTGCGTTTAATCTTCTATTCGAGTTACATACGGATTCGTTGGATGAAACCATTAGTGGAGTCCGTGTATAGAAGGATCATCAAATTACATTTGAGAGTCAAAAGCTTGATGATGAGGAGCAACGTTACTCGATGCACAAAAAGGAGATGCTTGTGGTAGTTTATTGCCTTGAGAACTGGTGAGTGTATTTATTGGGAACCAATTCATGTTCGTAAGGATAATGCTACTAATAAAATTATCATGATCTAAAATAAGTTGTCTATAAAAAAAGACCAGTGACAAGAATTTTTAATTGAATTTTACTTCATATAGGATTATAAACTGAGAAGGCAGAATAACATGGTAGCTGACTTAAGTTGAAAGGATGTATTTACGGCCCTTTATTCAATCAAGAGGGTGGAGTCCAACCTATTAGAGCAATCAAAGTTGTGGCTCTATTAAATATCATGTACCATAAGTTAATCTCACCAATTAAGGAGGGTGTTATATGTAAGTTATGGGTTGAAAATGATGGAATATTGATAACTAAAAGTAGTCAAGTTTATATGCCAAGTTTTGAGTGGTTTTGGAAACAATTGTTGAAAAAGACATATGACTCGCAATAGGCTGGTCAACTAAGAGTCTAACAGATTCTAGCACTCCTATCTCGTTCCTTCTTTTAGTTGAAGATTGAGAATAATGTGGAATGTTATGCCAAGACTTACCCTATGTGTCAGTTGGATAAGTTGAAAAGAAAGAAGAAAGTTGGTTTGCTATAACCCTTATACATCCTTGAAAGACTTTGGATGTCAGTCTTAATGGGTTGCATTGGTAAGTTTCCAAATGTGGACAACATGGCGTCAATCATAATAGTAGCTGATAGATTCTCTAAGTACGCAGTCGAAGTTAAAGTGTTCTACAAAAATGTGGTCAAGTATTTTAAAGTTCCTACGGATATTATGAGTTAATGAGACGTTAGGTTTACAGGCCAGCTTTAGACGTCTCTATTTAATATGAAGGGTTGGGATTTAAAGTTTTCAATAGCAATTCACCTACAAATGGTTTACCAAACCAAGATGATCAACGGTTCGTTAGAGGAATATCTCTAGCATTATATAAGCGCGAGTTAACGTAATTGCTTAAGTTTACTTGATACAACACAATTTTATTATAACTTGCATAGATCCTCAGTTACAGAGAAAAATCCCTTTGAGATTGTGTTGAGTCAACAACCTATCACTCCTCTTGATATTGCACAATAAATGACATGTGGTAAGTGTCCTGTGGCACACAAATTTGTGATGGAGAAGTAAGATTTGTTAGACGAGACAAGGGATAGTCTTCGAAAAGCTTCTTGACAAATGAAGAAATAAGTGAATCTTCGAAGGAGACTATTGAAATTTGATGTGGGCAATAAAGTTTTATTGAAACGAAACTCATAGATTTGGAAGAAGATCTTAAGTAAACAAGTATATTAGGGATTAGTGCCAAAGTATGATGGACTGTTTGAAGTGCTTAACAATATAAGGAATATAACATATCGGTTAAAATTGCCCGAATGGTTGAAGGTACACCCTACTTTTCATGTTAGCTTTCTCAAAGCTTATTATAAGGATGCATCAGATTCACATAGTAGTTAAGTGCAATGAGCTCCGCTAGATGTGAGGAAATAGTTCAAGGATTAAGTGGAGAAGATCCTAAATCATTAGTTAATGGGTTAGCATAAGAAGAATCAAAGGACAGAGTTCTTAATTCACGGGAAGGGAAAGCACGTCACAGAAGCTATGTGGGAGAAAGATATGACCTTGTGGCAATTTGAGAATTAGGTGAATGCCTACATTCAAACTAATTAGATGAGAGCATTGAATCCATATGGTAGGGTGATTTGTTAGACCCTTAAAATTCAGAGCACTTCTAATAGACCTTTTGAAGTAGGCCTTAGGGGAAAGGTTAGTTGGATCATTGCATGAGGAAGGCATGCGAAAATTTTAAGTCAAACGTAGGCGAGTGAGATCAGACTTGGTGTGAATTTTGGAAAAGTCTTGAACCTTATAGGGATTGAATTGTCTAAGGCTAAGTACTTGATGGATTAAGGACTTAGTATATACTTACTTAGATAGATTATGACTAGTGGAATTGTTATGGCTAAACATTAGATCTTACTAGCATGCTAGGCAAAAATTTTTACTTGGATCACTTAACATCATTAATAGATAGAGATTATAGGGAAATCTTGGATGATGTGGCGACATTAAGAGTTAGAGTTGTAGTGAGATTGAATATCTGAAGATAGCGGAGATCTTCAAGGATAAGGGTATAGGGCTCTAGTCAAATGTAAACTCTTATCTTGTTAGTTATGATATAATTCTATATTATCAATTAAAGTCCTATTTGGAAGAGGATGTCATCCAATTGGCCATGTAATGTAATCTAATAAGGGTAGACGTGATCTTGGGTAGTTCAATTTAGTTAGGATTTGGATTATAAGTTGGCCTTCAAGCCATGAATGCCTATATATAGCTCATTCGATCATTACTCTCCTCATTCCATCTGAGAGAGCATTCCTTGTATTCTTTTGAGAGAAAGTAATATAAAGGTTAATATTTTATTGTATCTCTCTTTTGTGTTCATTTTTGCCTATTTTTTTCTTATTTCTTTATAGCATTCTAACTTCGAGTGTAAGAATTAAACATTTAGAGGGTCGAGGAAGGCTTAGTCTTGCTTAAATGGATCTAAGCGAGATTTTTGTTCAAAGGTATTGGCATTAGACAGCAGTAAAAGTTTAAGTCCCTTGTAAGCCTTTGTATCAACTAGTATTAGAGCTTAATATTATAATATTGGGGGGTAGGTATTTGATGGAACTAGTGACTAGTGTAGAGGCACTCAAAGGATTGAGTCCTATAGGGGAGGAAAGGGATAACACTTGAAAGAGTTTTAAAATTAGCACAAAGTAGTGAATAACCTAAAGAATTACCATCAGATGATTGTGATTTGATATTTGATGACAGTGGACACATACTTTTCAGTAATGGTAAGTCTGTATTAGGTTAAGTTCGAAATTATTTTGTTATCTTTTTTTAATTTTGTATTTGAATTTGGTAATTGTTTGGTTGCAAATTTTGGTTTCTTATCCAGCTACCAATTAAGTGAATTGGAATATATTCTTAATAACTTCTTTTTATTTTTCTTTCCTTTTTTTTGGGTCTTTGTTCTTTGCTTTCTCTTAAGTACTATAATCTAAAACTTAAAGAAAGATATCTTTCTTTCTAACTTAATTGCACACCTAGTATAAAGTTGCTAAGCAAGGAACATAGAAGACATTTGACCATGTATGTATCATTAGATGACATATGTTGATGTTTGTTGGTGTAGACACTATATTGATTTATAATGTTATCGTACCCTTTTATTTAGCAAAAGAAAGTTTGTATTTCTAAAACTTGTTATGCATATTTGAACTCAGTTATGCTATGTTTAAGAATTTTTTTTTTGTAATTTACTCAGTAATTATTACAAGTAGGTGTGTGGATGATAGTAGATAAGGAAGTTGTTAACTTCTATAATTTGCATGTATGTACTTATATATATCACTTGATTAAGACCTTCAACTTTTGTAAATAGATACTGAAGTAGGGATAGTGGGTTTTAGAAGGAGATTAATACTAGATATACAAATGTCATTTTAATTTGGTTACAAAAATTTTCTTTTCTTTGTTGTCCTAATTAACTTACAACAGTCTGAAGTCTATATATTAATATTTGCAGGTTTACACAAAACCAGCATTAAAGGCCAATAGTAAATAGGAGGTAGCAAGACAAGGGAATGTAGAGGTTTGCATGCACATAGAATCCTTCTCTATTCGTCATGTAATATGGTAATATAGATGAACCACCAATAATCACAATAAGTAATGTAATTTTAATATTGTGTTCTTGTAGGGTTTAAAAGAAGTTAGTCAACATGGTGATGACTATAATAGAAGGAAGATAATATTTATGAGTTGATTGGAATTGTGAAGCTGAAGTTACTTGGCTAATTGATCTAAATATTGATTTCACTATTTGCAGAGTTATCAAATGTGTTGGAAACTAAAGTGTATGGGATGGTTACCAGTCTGAATACGTAAGGCATGATCTTTATTATTAATTGTGCACATATTTCAATTTGAATGAGTTAACATTGGCCATGAGAGATGACCAATACAAGGAGATATTTGGTGATGATGTTATGTGGATTTTAGGGGTTTAAATGAAACAAATGTATTTTAATACATGTAATTGACTTTAAGGTCACTTTTGATTCAGTGTAAACATGGGATGAAGGAAAAAAAATCAATCTAGTACGTTCTTGAGAAAGTCAAGGTTGCACAATTAGAAGAACCTTTTTAGAGGAACTTCCTATTGAATATTTTTGGAGTTTTCTTATGCTTGAAAACATTATTTGGTAAGCGTTTACTTATTGGATAACATGATAGAGGTAGATGAACGTGAGGAGATAGTATGAGCCCATTTTTTTCTCGATAATTTATGCATCTATAGATGGAGATTTCAAGAGGGCATTCATAACGAAGGGTTTGTCCCTTGCATGGGTAGCTGTGATGTTATATTAATGATGGATTATTAAGTGGTATGCTTGTTTAAGTTATGGATTTTTGGTGTTAATATTGTATATGAATGTTGTCTAATCAAGATTATTTTTGTTTATGGATATTTTATGTGGACCTATTATGGGTCAATACCTAATAAATTGGGGTAATGTGGTAAGAATTACTAATTGGGATAAGCTGAACATCAATAAGATCTTAGATGTTGATAGGTTCTAGATTGACCATTATGAAAAAGAAGAGGTTATATGTGTATTAATATGAATTTCCTTGTTAAGTTAAATATATCATACAATATTATCATAGTGACATAGTTAGGTTTTTCCTTAGACATGGAGGTTAGATTATAGTAATAAGCATCTAACCAGATTAGTTGGCGATTGGGAGAAAGCTTGCAAAATTTGGTACTTGGAAATTAAGGTATTTCACAGATAGCTTCCTAGTGGTAACACTGCCTTCAATTATGAATATGACATAGAACAATATTTCTTAATAATTATTATGAAAAGACTATGAATTATTGATATTGCAGAATTTAGTAGAATGTAGGGGTATAAATCGACAGTCACGAATACTCGTTAGGATAAAAGACCTATCTAAGGCGAAGGATGGGGTACAATCCATAAAGGGGAACAAATTTAAAGGTGATGATGGTCATAATGTTATTGAGCCTTAAAATGTGAATGAGGATGCTAATAAGAGGCTTTGGCAAAGGAGTATAGCATCGAAGATTAAAAAAAAAATGTAGATCATGGTATGTGTTGAAGATGCTTTTAACACATTAGAATTGTTAGAATTAATGATTAACCTTGTATGTTTAAGTGTAGGCTTGGAAGAAATGACCTACGAATCCATCAAAGGGTAAGTCAATTAATGGTAATGTCATAAAAAACTCGAAGTGCATTTTTATTGAATACCTTTGAAGAAAAACCGAATCGAAGATAAGGTGACTTTTTTTGCTATGTAACATGGTTTATGTTTAGTTTTTATAAGCCCTATGACACTCAAAAGGTTGGGTGAATTAAGTTTTTAAAACATTTTATAAACTAAAAACTTAAGCCACCTAATTTAATTTGTAACTATATGTAGTCCCTAAATCAATATTCAACCTCAATGAAGATATTATGCCAATTCCATCCAAATGATCAAATTAAACTAATTTAAACAACAAACATAATTGCGTAAATTAAAGGGTGTAGGGTAAGTAAGGATATATAAGAATTTATAGGGGTTTGGCTAATCCACTTTAGGCTAGTCCTCTCTTAGCACACTTGATGTTGGAGTTTTCTACTAAATCAAAATTTATTTAGGGTGAAAAGAAATCATTACAACATCTTATTTATATAACAAGAGTAAAAAGTAACTTTAAATTCTTCCTTAAAGGTGAAGAGTTATCTAAACAATCTTATTTTTCTAATGGCTAAGAAGAACCACAATACAATCTTCCTTTATAATGGGAAAGAGTAACCCTTTCTTAAAAATCAATTTTAACATATTTAATTTCACAATTAAGGCTCACATTTAATCACAAAATCAAGATTTCAATTTTTAACACAATGATATACCAATCAACAACCTAGCTTGATCAAAATCAAAGTAAGAACAGGCATAAAATGCTACCAATGTAAACAACATACTTAACACATTCTCTAATGCTCATAAAACATGTAAACCAATCCTAACTTACATTCAACAAACAATACAATTTAAGTCTTCTTTATGAAAGGTAAAGAGCAACCTGTATAAAATCTTTTTCAAGACAAAAAGTAGACTATACTGTTGAACCAAGGTGGTTCTAATCATGTGTTTTGATGATGACAAAACATTATTCTTACTAATGTTTAAGTGTTTGAA
>JAOXYD010070141.1:0-12669 GCA_028565735.1 Pinacopodium congolense | reverse complement strand
AAATTAATATGTCATTAGAAAATAATTACTTAAGTGTGCTCAACTAACATATCCTTCCCCTATACTTAAATTGAACATTGTTCCTAATATTCATAAATCAACAAATAAGCATAAAATGGGAGAAGAAGGAAACAAATATACTTGAACAAATATGTGATCATGAAAGCTCTGCAGTGATGTGAATTGCAACCATTTGAAAATTAAGGACAAAATGTTAAAGCATCAAAAATCATAAGAAAACACACTAAACTAAAAATAAACACACCAAAAGAACCACACCAATAGCATGCTAAAAACACACTAATTTTTTTGAAAGCACATTATCCTACAACTACGGTAGGGTTGCCCCCCAGAAAGTGCTTCTTTAAGGTCTTTTAGCTAGACCTTAGGATTAGAGAATTTTCAATCTTAGCCTAGGTCCAACACCTAACATCTCATTCTCATCTATTGAATAATGACAATCCAAATTTGCAAAATTTCCTATACCAATTAGTAAAGTCATGAATTCATAAGTTCTACCCTGAATGAAGCACTGGGATAAACATTCTTGGTAAACAACTTGTGGCTTAGGATCAAAAGTTGAAATACCTATGAAATCAAAAGGATCAAGTGCTTCTTGAGACTCTTGAATAATCTCACTCTCAATAACCTTCATTTAAGCAAACTTACACTCAATAGCTTTGAAATTGGTTTCACCTAAAGCTAGTGTAGACTCACCACTATCTTCTAACTCACTTAACTCTACATGATCAAGTCCCTTAAATGATGCTAAAATTTCCTCTATGGTTCTTGATCACGCTTAGGCCAAGGCTTATTAGTTAAAGATTTTTCAAATGCAGCATTATTAAGCCAAGAATAATCTGAGTGGTCCATCCAACTATAGGTGTAGTCCTCATCTAAACATTAAACATGTTGCTGATAAAAAATGGTTGAAGGCTATTCGAAACATCATAGATTGAGCTAAGATTAATCAAGGAATCATCAGATTCAAAGGCATAGGTATAATTAATTTTATCAAAACGGTTTGCCCCACCATCACCCCAGTAAACTTTAGGTTCATACCATTGACAATCTTGCTAATGTTTCTATTGCCTCCACATCTTCTTGTTGACTAAACAAAGTCACCAAAAGACCACTCTCTAAAGAAACAAAGATGACAACAAAACAAAATAAAGAAAGAAACTGCTAATCTAAATATCAAATAAATGGAGAAAAAAATACAAGAAAAAAAATCTCTAAAGTAACTAACACTGATATATTCTTAATATTACAATTAGCCTTCCCTAGAAATGACGCCAAAAACTTGATTGCGGTCCGTCATACATAAAATTAACTCAAATAAATATATCTTTTAATGAGCAAATTCATATTTAATTCCAGACCAAAATTTAGACAAGTGCTCTGGTCACAACAAGTAATATAGTAAGGTGCTTTTATGACTTCAAGTATCGATCCCATGAGGAAGTGTGTATGTGATTATAAGTACTAGTTGAATTAGATTACAATTATCTAAAGAATAAAGGTTTTATAAATTGGGAATTTAAAATAAAATTACAAAACTAATCTAGAAATCCTAGAAAACTTTTAATCAATTGTATAAGAATTTCAGGTTGCTTTCTTATAAATCACCCAGTTAAAACTTTGGTGGTTGATGATTTAATTGATGGATTAGTGACGCTTAATCTAAGATATCTTCACTAAATTATGACAGCATGATGGTTAAGACACTAGCTTATCTCTTTTGGTCATATCCTAAAGTTTGGTTATTTAGGCAATAGGCTTAAAGATTAGGAAGTCTAATCCTAAATTTCTTTAATTCAAGACTAATACCTTAATGATTAACCAAGTCTTTGGTTATTTCACTAATTTAAACTACGTTGTTTATTGATTTTTCTAATAACCTACGTAGAGATTAATGGATCCTAGATTATTTGATGGCAATATCCTAAGTGATCAGTTCAGGATAAGCATTAAGCATTTAATAAAGAAAGATTAATTCACTAATCATACATTAATAATTAATTAACATAATTAACCATCAATAAACACATTTAATAACCTAGCTTAATTGAAATTAAACATGAAGCATAAAAATTAATCAAAGTTAACAAAACAATTAACTTAAACAATATAAACCTTGATTAATTCATAAAAGAAACCATAATACCTAAGATCAAAGATTAGAAATCACCAAAGATGGATTTGAGATGAGTAACTAACTCTAATCCATGTGATTACAGCCTCTCGAACTCACAAACAACCTACAAACTTAATTACAAAACATTGAATCCAAAAAAGATCTAAAACTAACCTAATAGTAACTTAAATTTAAAAATAAGAAAGAAAAAAGAGTTTTTAGCCTAAACTATCTATCTTCTCGAATGGGAGATGTCCCTAGCTTTATCAGAGATCAGCTGATGAAAGTTGGAGAAGAAGATAGCCGCAATTGTTAAAGATCTGTTAGAAAATTGTGGCTACCGACGATTAATGACGTTAGGCACTGAACATCAACGATGTTGTTTAAAGGTAAACAAATAGTTATTGATAGTCTATTTTTGACTCCTTCAATAGAGGTTAACTAGATCATTATTGATGGTTTAAACTTGGATGATTTTACTTCTTTTTTTCGTTTTTCTTCAATTTTTCACATTAATATGTAATTAAAAAATTTCTAAATATAAATTAAACAATTAAGCACAAAAATAAGGGTAAGTACATATCGAATAACATCCAAAAACACTATAAGATTCACTCTTAGCATTTTTCCAGCCTCAAGAATAACCCTGACCAAAATTCACTGATTATTTTCTCCCTCCTCATAAGCATACCTTATAAAATTTGTCACTCTTGACTTATTAAGGTGTATAAGGGCTCACATAATACTTTTCAATGAAATGTATCACAAACTTAACACTAAACTAATAAATGGACACAAGAATACTCAATCTCAATATATGAAAACTTCCTTTTTTATATACAAAAAACACATAAAAACATATATTTATACCAAAAAATTTTAATATATTAGTTAAATTATCGTTGCCTAATCTTCCTTAACATTGATTAACATTAGTGTTGCAAAACTAGTTATTGCCTAATGTTCAACTATAGATTTGTTGTCTTCAGTTGACTGAACACACATAATCGATTGATCGATCGACCTAACATAGATCAATCAACTAATGCATGTGTTCACTCTAAACATAGATCATGGATCAACGCATTCCAACCCATCTCAAACTAAAGCAATCAAACTTAATCTAAATCATATCTTAACCAAAATTAAAATGTTTAAATACATACCAAACAATTCCAACCATATCTTAGCATATTTTTCACAATTTAACACATTTAAATAAATTCCTCTTACCAAATTGCCTTATCATATTAAACTAATGAATTTCAATCTTCTTATTACATACCATGCATTCAATCAAACATTAAGAGCCAGACACATCAAACATAACTAACACCTCTTGATTATGCATCCCATATGCAACATACTAATTGATTATGCATCCTATATATAACATACTAAACATGAATGCGCATTCGTGATTGAGCCCTTTCAACACTATGGTAAGACTAAAGAGAAGACTTACAAAAACTTATTTATGAACCTATCAAAGTCTACTCTTGAACTTGATCATCTATCTTTAATTTTCAAGATTAAATTTAATGCTTTTCTTTCTCATCAACTTACCTTCATACATCTCTAACACACTTCATGAACTCCATATAAATCTCTTATCATCAAAGCTTAAACATACTTGCACTTCCAGTCTTCATCAACACTAAAAGACTTGTTTTCATCAAACCTATCCTAACAAACATAACAAGCTCCACAAAAATATTAGTAAAAAAACTTTGTCGCCATCAAAACAAAGGTGGAACCAACCCTTGGTTCAAATATCTCCCCCTTTTTTATAATAAAAAAATGATGTAATATTAGAAGGACATAATAAGCAGATTATATAGCGAACCTATACATATATGCAAATCGTATGTAAACAAAGCAAATATAAAGTTGCTTCTCCTTTCTAATACCATATCTACCATTATCCCCCTTTCTATAATCATCAAAAAGTACCCAACCAATTACAAAAAAGGTATAAAACTTAAATACTAATAGAATACCTTGATACCAATAAAAACAAAACATACAAATTGGATACACATATCTTCTCTCTTTATGCTAAAATATATATCTCAAGTCAATCATCAAAACATTTTATAACTTAACTTTCAAATGTTAGTTTGGAAAAAGTTTTCTTCTAATACCACTCCATTTTAATAAAACAAACCATGATAAATACAAGATACCATGTCACAAATACTCAAAAGAGGGACAACGCTAACCTAATCTTATTTCAAAAGGTGTCAAATGCATTGTCATGAAAAATGGTACCAATTAATGTTAAAAGATGGTTAAATTCTCAAAAACCACATATTCGATTCCAACCTCATTGAAAATTGAGACACATTTATAATAATTGTTAAAAAATATGATACCAAAAGTTAGATAGCAAACCTTAATACCAAATATTGAAATCACTGTCAATAGAAGAAGATTTTCAAAACATGATACCATTTATTAGTAACACCATCAACTACCAATTGTTGGCAAAATCAATTGCTGATACCTATTGCAAAAAAAAAAAAAATAAAACAATGCAAACTGATAATTGATACCAATTAATTACAACAAGACAAGTATCATAAAACCAATTGATAGTAATACTCAAACCAAGCATATATCATAAATCATCATCATCAAGTAGCAATAACATAACAAATATCACCTGTAATTGCTAAAAGGGATGCTACTATTTTATACATAATAAAAAATGATGAATTAATCAAAAATGAAATTAACACCACAACATCAACACAAAATGTAAACAATTTCAAGATACCAATTAAATTTCTTCAAACTCGATTTTAACCCAGAAGTGTTTCACAAATGTAAATTTTTATCAAAATTATAAACTTTAACTAACTTTAAAATTCAACTCTAACTCCACCTAATTCAATCAAAATCACACAACAATTGCAAACTTAATAATTTTAAGATTTAAGACTCCCCCTTAATTTATATAATCTCAATTTTTTAAAATTCAAACTTTCATTGTAAAACATAAAATGTATACAGAGAGTTCAACGTCATCGTTCAAAAACTTCCCTTTCATAACGACCAATCCTTGTCCATCTTTGAAAAATACCATGCATGAATTAAAAATCAATTCTGGGAGCTTTTAAAATAAATGAAGTGCCATGCTCCCCATAAATATGAGCATAATGCTTTAAAATCAAAATTTTCAAAAGCTTTTTCATAAACTAATGCATAGATATCATTTTAAAAAATATCAAACATTTTAGTAATGTTTCCGTAAAAAGAAATATTCCATTATTTATTAAACTTTTAACATCCCTAGCAACGAAAGAAATTTCTCTTAAAAATATAAGTTAAAAAATTTTAAATACACGAGAGGGATTAAAATGTCAAAATTCATGATTATTAAAAATACTCTAAAAAATACTGCCACATGCTTAGAGATGCAAAAAAAAATTCATGAAATCCATAAAGCATCTAAACATCCGAGAAGCAATCAAAATAATCATATTTTATCAAGTCATAGTTTACCTAAACATATAAGATTTGATCGCATAGGACTATCATTCAAAGTGCTTCAACAAATTAAAATCATACTCAATGAAATAAAGGAAGTTTAAAATGATATTTATGCATTCTTAATTATGATTTATAATGAAAAATCATGTCCAGAGTTAGAAAAATTCAATTTAGAACATAGAGATATTGATTATAAAACTAAAATTCCAACATCCAAATTAACAAATATCGGTCAATATTAAAAGGAAGAAACACTCACAAATTTGAAAAAAGAGAGGAATAAATAGGATGAAAGGGTTTTAGACTTTGGCAACGTAGGAGAACGTCAATGAAATGAAGATATTGAATAATCAAAACACAAATTAATAGGTATTGGTCAATTGAACTATCACTATCGGTTGAACAGTAGGTTCTGTTTGGTCGAATGAAATTGCACATTGAAGCATCTAGAACAGAATACAAACAGTTTAAACAAAAGATACTCGAACAAGTTTCATTTTCAATTTAATTAAGCATGCATTAAAAAACATCAAGTAACATTTAAAATAAAGAACTATGCATTTTAAGTTCAAGATGTATCTCCCTTTTATGTTAATCACCAAATTCATCTCTTAAATTTTTAACTTTCATGGTTCAATAATATTGGTTATTTCATCTTTCTTTTAAGCTCTTTGAGTTACCCTTTAAAACCTATAAAACATATTTGGCACCTATATCATCCTTGGTCATCGATGATTAGTTTCATACCCTCCACAACCTTTTGGAAAAAAATATAAATGATCAATGCAAAATTGTTAAACACGCCCAAAATGGCAACAATAATGAACAATCAAGGGCTTATGTGATCTATAACATACATTGGATTAGATCCATTAAAAAATCTAAATGAATGATATGAATAAGGTTTTGTACTATTCCTTTATGAATTTCTAGATCTAAACATTACAATGAGTCTGATAATCATTTCTATACACATTCATATAAAAATGAGAAGCATATGAAAAAGAAGGCATATATGAAAAAAAAAATGTCTATTTTTAGGAACATGCACATTCTTTCTATATGATGGTCTTGATTCATATAAAAATGCATGATCATAGCTAGATGATAAAGGTTTAGAAGCATTTTTAATAGATGACCTAGGTTCTTCTTCCTCTAAGTTCTTGTCTTTAACAAATTTAGTCATGCTAGGGGAAAGTCCATTATCAGTAACATAACCTAAACCATGTCTATCATTTATAACCTTTTGACCACTAAACATACTTTTTAATTTCTCATTTCCTTCAGTGAATTTAGAAAATGAGTGCTTAAGGGAATCTATCTCAAATTTAAGAGATGCATTTTCTTTTACTAAACTATCATGATCAATGTCACACTTTAATATCAATTTTTTTCTTTAAAGAGCTATTTTCTTCTACCAATTTTTGCATTTCACTTCAATCTCATTCTTATGAGAACTTGAATAAATAGATTCAACATTAACAATATCATGAGTTTTAGAACAACTTGTTATATCATTAAAAGTATTAGCACTAGTGCGTACCTTTTCTTACTCCACTAAGATTTTGTTAAGTTCTTCTTTAGGAGTCTCCATCCTTATTTCTTCTTTAGTAGATCCAAGCAACTCCTCATGATTTATACCTTTGTACGAATCTTCCATGTGGCATTAGTGGAGGTAAACATTGAAACTTTGTTAAGAATATTCTTATCTAATGCATAATGTAAAATATTTAAAGCTTGATTATTCAAAGACACTCATGCTTTATATTTTTCATCCCATTCTTCTTCATCCTTAGGAATTAATTTTCCATTTACTAAAATTGTTAGAATATAGGGACCTTATGAACATTTTTATTTTCTTTTTTCAAACCAAGAAGATCTCTCCATTAAACATAGGGGGCATATAGGTATCTCTACCATAAAGTGCCATCAATCTTTGCTTATCAATTCGCTATAATTATACTAATGTGAGACTTAAGCTCTAACACCAATTATTAGGCGTATATGGCACCTTAGAGGAGGGTTGAATTAAGTATTAAAAATTTCTTCTAAATTATTCAACCTAATCTTTTACCAATTTATTTAAATGAAGAAGCTAAACAATAATTCTAGTTTATCTAATTAAACAATAACAATAAAATATAAAATATAAAATAAATGAATAAAAATAAAAGAGTGAGGGCAGAGAGACACAACGAGTTATTCTAGTTTGGATCAGTCCACGAGATTTTTGTTCTATTTCAATCAATTGAAATACAACATTAACAATATAATCCTTTTTTAAGGCTCAAGATTAACCTTTCACTCTACCTTTCAAGTTTAAGGAATATCCTATCACTCTTCCATTCAAGGCTAAAGAATAACCTATCACTACCTAATTTGTACCTATAATTTGATGATCCCTAGGCCTAGGTACTAAAGTCTAAATATTACTCTTCTTAAATTGATTTAACTCGTCAATCATTGCAAAATCCTAATTTTCATCAATTAGTACTCCTTTTATATTATTAAGTTCAATTTGAGAAACAAAAACAATATGTGACATGTCTCTAAGAAAGGATCTAGTAGCAACACCTTTATAGATATAACCTATAATCTTATTTAGGAGATAATCCTTGTTGTAGCTTAAATATTATGGAATTTTCTCATTCTTCTTGTCACCTTCATTTAGTTTAATAATGTGCTCACTAGGTGCAAGTAGGTTATCTTGGTCAACCTTTTTGTCTTCTTTCATACCAAATATCTTTAAATCCTTTGATAGACCTATATCAACATCTTTCAAGCTTTTCTTGACATCGAAGTGGTTAATTTGATCAAAAATCATATGCATAGAATATTTAATCACTATTCTTCTCATAGTATATACCCTTTACACCTTATGATTCAATGTGTAAGCCCTATGGCACCCAAGAGGGGGGGGGAACCGGGTGTTTAAAATTTTCTTGCGAAATTAAAACACTTTAAACACCTTAGGCCAATTTTAGTTATAAACAATCTCTAAAAAAAATTCAATCAAAATGGAATGCCAAACTTTATGCCAATCTTAAACAAATTCAAGCAATAATAAAACAAGTACAAGGAATAAATATAAAATAGATAGGAAAGAGAAATAACACCAAGATTTATAGAGGTTCGCCTAACCCTAAGATAGGCTACGTCCTTTCTCCAACTGCTTGCTAGAAATTCACTAAGAACAATTTTAGTTAAAGGCCAAGACGAACCTTTAAAACAATCTTGATTCAAGGCCAAGACGAACCTTTACCATGATCTTGATTTAAAGCCAAGAGGAATATTTACAACAATTTTAATTCAATGCTAAGAGGAACCTATAACAATCTCATTCTAAGTCAAAACTAACCTATTAATCTTACTTTTAACAATCCAAGTCTTCTTTATCTTAGGTGAAGAGCAACCTATCAATCAATTTTAAAGGCAAAGAGTAGCATATTACACATTCAATAACAAAGACAAATCAATTCCCTAAATCTAAGGTAAACAAGCAGATCTTCTATGCTGTTTCTCTAACGTACAATCAATAAAGTCAATTCTAAAACATTTAGAGTCAATTAAAAAATTTGGCAAGACTCCTAACACATTCACAAGTCATAAACAATCAAGTTTAATCAACAAAAACATGATTATTGCCTAAAAAATCTTATTGAACCTATATGAGCACAAACTGTCCAAATTCTACAATATTAATGTTCCAGCTTATAGAAAAATGTTTTTATCCTATCAAATGATGCAAACTAAATGCAATAAACCTAATTCACCCTTAATCCATCAGTTCACAACAAATCCCAGAAAGAAACACAATTTTGGCGTGTCAATCGAATGATCAAAATCAAGTTCAAAGTCAAAACTGTCAAACCTGCACAGTTTTGAGTGACCTGAAAAAATCAAGGCAACAAATAGTAAATTTGCACACCCAAAAATGAGATTAAGCACCAAATCGAAATCAATAAAGAAGCTACCGAGAAAATACGTCAGTTTGAGACAAATTATGTTCTTTGAGATCAAACACGTGATTTGAGTGCTTAAAAATTGAAGTAAAAGATCCTATGCACTCTTGATATCTTCTGAAAAATTTGTGTAATGATTTTGAAGCAAGAAAAACCGCTTTGAATGGTCAAAAATGAAGAACATATAAGATAAATCAAGATAGTGAAAATTTTGTACTAAGACTTTGAAAGCTTGAATCTAACAAAATAATGAATCAAAAAATCAATTGAAAGCTTTTCTAGTTTTGTCTATATCTAAACAAACTAGAAACATAAAATTTACAACAAAAAAAGCTAATTTAAAACATGAAAATACGAATTAAATGGAAGCTGTATAGAAAATAAAAAAAGCTTTGAATATTTGAATGATTGATCTTGTAATTTATTTTTCGAAGGTTTTAAACTTGATAAAAAGGTTTAGGAATGATATTTATAGTGGAAGGAGAAGTTTGGAGTCATTAGAAATAAAAACTAGCCATTTGGGAGGTTAAAACGTTGTTTAATCTAAAACTACAAAATTAGCCGATAGAGTTTGGTCGCACAATAGCACCCTTTAGGTTCATCAACGACGCTTTTAACAGATGAACAACCCGCCATTGAGAATGCTGGAAAAAAGGAGTAGAACGACACCCTTGAGCCTACTGTTTAAGGATAATCAGATCGTGGTATGAAAAATATTCCAAACCATGTTCAAAACTTTCCAAACAAATTCATAACATTAAACAATGCTTTAAGCAAGTTTTAAAGCATAACTCAAGGCTGTTTAAATCATCAAAATATTTAAATCAATTGAAAACATAAGAATTACATTGATTATAAAAACTTTTCATTTTAACCAACTTTAAAACCTTTTCATTTAATTCATAAATCATAAATAAACTAAAATTCATTCCACAAAGATGTTCAAACAAATTCAAACATACATAAACAACTTCAAGCAACAATTCAATTAATCTTAAACAAATCAAGCACATTAAGGGAATTCATGTTTCTTAAACAAATAAAAAATTAGCCTATATGTCATCCTAATTCAATTCCTTATGTACCAAAGTCATAATCCAATTCATTTGATCATTAAAACCATAATTCAACTCTTATATGCCTATATGCTACTATCATCAAGCAAATGTGAGAGCCCTTTTCAATCATTGATTAAGAATCAAGTTTAGGACACTTACACCTTAAGAACTTTTCCTAATCCTTTCTAAACTTGATCTTCATTCTCTTAATCTTCACTCTTGATCATCTAGTTTGATCATCACTTGATCTTTATCATTTGAACAACCTCCAATGCTTGAGCTCTTGTAACTTTGGCTCCACAAATATGTTTTTACATTTCAACCATTTACCTATCTTAATTAAATATCAAAACTCAAACATTAGTAATAATAATTTTTTGTCATCATTAAAACACATGATTAAAACCACCTTCGTTCAACAACCTCTCCTTTTTTGGTGATGAAAAAACATGTGATACTAAAAGCATATAAAACATATTTGCAACACATTTCATGTAAATGTAACATGCAACATGAAATGATATTACTCTCTCTATTTACTTGAAACTCACATTTAATATTAATCTCACACTTATCTCTTCCCCTTTTTGACATCATAAAAAGGGATGACCAATTGTAACTAGTGCATAAAAAAAACTTAAAACCAATTGAAGTAACTTCTTTAAACTTACTCCCAATTAATTCATGGATCTTTAAAAAGATATACCAAATGTATTTAATGCTCCCCCTCAATGAATGTGATTATGAATTATGGAACAATTAAGCATGAAATGGGACGAAAAAGCATTAAAGAAACATTACAAAGTATATATCATGCATACTTTGCATTAAAAACTTATACTATGCACCTTTGTGCATCAAAAGCACATATTATGCAATTTCACATTAAAACACATGTTTATGTATTATTAAGCTTCAAGAATGCATCTTCGAATCAAAGACACACATTATGCATATATTAAAAAAGAACAACAGGTTTATGCATATATTTCATTGAACTTAAACAATATGCATTAATTCCATGTAAACTTTTCTTAAATCAAATATGTCAAACTCCCCCTAAGTTTGTGGATTTGAAAATATTATGCAAAACCTAGTTTATAAAGAGGATATACTCCCCCTAAATGTATGCATTTGAAACGATTTAATCACATAAGGGGGAAGTACTTATTTTAAATCATTTTCAAAGATAAATATGCACAATACTAATTGAAAAAGAAATAATTAATAAAAAATAATACCAATTGTAAATTATGCAACTTATTTGTAAAACTTGATATCAATTATAAAATAATACGGTAAACTTTTGTTAAAAAAAAGTGATACCAATTGTAAAAAACTAAAAGTAATACCAATTGTAAGAGTATGATGCCAATTGATACCAAATGTAAGAGAAGATACCAATTGAGAGTTCAAAGATATGGTATCAATTGAAAATTTGAAAATATGATATCAGTTGCAGAACAAAATATGATACTAATTTCAATAATCATTTTTTAAAAAATTTTGAATGCATTTTTTTCAAAACATGTCATATGCTAAAATTAATATAGAGCATCTACATTAAAATTCATGCAACAATTATAATGTAATGTGCTAATTTTAACAATTATATCAAGACTTTTAATCCTAAACATGCAATGGCTTTAACAATAATTTGCTATGGCTCATGCAAAAGATTATGCAATGAATTTTAATACTAACATATAATAGCTCAAATATTACCATTTAATGGTTATAACATTAATATGCAATGGCTCCCCCTAAACATATGAATCCATTTTTAATCAAAACCAACAACGAAGGTCAAAATTTTCAAATCAAACACAATCATCCAAAAATCATGTCAAGATATGTACTATAAAATAAGAACATGGGAATATATCCTTTTGCATCACCATTTGATTCCAAATTCTTTAACTCCTCGCTTAGTTCAATAATATTGCTTCTTGGTAGCTTATGTGAGAGCTTCATAATGATGTTCCCCCATTCCACTTCAAATAGGAGATACCACTTC
>JAOXYD010070130.1:0-12669 GCA_028565735.1 Pinacopodium congolense | reverse complement strand
AAATGGAACACCAAACTTTATGCCAATATTAAACAAATTCAGTTAGTAATAATCCAAACACAATAAGCATAAATATAAAGAGATAGGGAAAAAATGAACACCAATATTTATAAAGGTTTGTCTACCCTAAAGATAGATTAGGTCCTCTCTCCAACTACTTATTATAAATTCACAAACAACTAATCTTACTTTAATTAGGCGAAGGGCAACCCTTACAACAATCTTGATTAAAGACTAAGAGGAACTTTTACAACAATCTTGTTGTAAGTCAAGAATAACCTATCCATAATCTTGTTTTAAGTTTAAGAGCAACTTATCAATCTTACTTTTCACAAAGAGGGTGAAGAGTAACCCTTTCAATCTTGCTTTTCACAAAGATGGTGAAGAGTAACTCTTTCAATCTTACTTTTCACAAAGAGGGTGAAGAGTAACCCTTTCAATCTTGCTCTTCATAAAGATGGTGAAGAGTAATCCTTTCAATCTTGCTTTTCATGGCCAAGAGGAGCCCTTCTAATACAACAAAAGTTTATAATTTTTTTCCTACAAGGAAAGCCCCTAATCTAAGCTCCCTTAAGCTTTAAACCAAGATTTTATAGTTTATGACAACCTTGATCAAAATCAACAAAAGTTAAGGGCTCAAATGTAACAAATGCAATATGGAATGTCAATGCATAATTAAGGCTTAATCCAATCCAATTCACATACAAGGATGAACTCAACTCAAATATTCTTTATCCTAGGTGAAGAGTAATTTATTAACTCTATTTTAAATGGTAAAGAACAGCCAATAACACAACAACAATTAATACAAAATCAATCCCCCAATTTTGTAACCAAAGCACACCTTCTATGGTGTTTCTCTAAAGCATAATCAATAAATTAAATTATGAAAAATCTAGAGGCAAAAAAAAATTATAACAAGCCTCCTAACACTTCAAAAGATCATAAGCAAACAAATTTATCTAGCAAAAACAAAAATAAATCCTCAAACAATCTGATTTAATCAATATGCACATAAGCTTTTAAAACAAGCACTATATATATTTTAGCCTATATATATATACGAATTTCATCATTCAAATGATGAAAAATAATTACTATAAAATTACTGAAACCTCATTCTATATGTTAACAATAAATTTTAGTAGCAAACACAATTTTAAAGTATAAAACAATTAGATTAAATTAAGAATAAAGCTAAAGCTGTCAAACCTAGACAGCTTTGGTATAACTGTAAAATAAGGCTTAAACAACCAATATAATGACTTAAAAATTGAACCCAAAATACTACCAACCTCCTAAGACCTTAAGAAAATTGAAAATAATAATTTTACACACCCAAAAACTGATTAAAAAATCAAAATCTAAGAGAACTTTGAAGTTATACAAAAACTAGACAGTTTTAAGTGTTATGTGTTCTTAGACCTCAAACAAACGTTATAATTGCGTCAAAATCAAAGTAAAAGTTTTGTTGCACTCTTGAGACCTTTATAAAAATGTGTATGATAATTTTGAATCAATAAAAATGGTTTTGCAAGTTCAAAATTGAAGAACATAGTAGCTGAACTAAAACAGAGACATTTTGGTGTTAATGGAAACTTCAGCCTAAAAGACAATGAAATAAGCTTTCTAAAATTCATTAATTTGTTCAATCAAACTCCTGGACACTTAAAAAAACTAAGAACAATAATTTTGCACACCCAGAAATAGATTAAAGTGATGAAAGATGAGATTAAACTAAGAGTAGTGAAAACTTTGACAGTTTTGAAGTGTAGAACTTTGAAAGATTGAAGCAATTGAATTAAGCACTTAAAAATTTGAATAAAAGCTTTATAAACTTATTCTATGTCTAAAACTAACTGAAAACACAAAGTTTGCTATATAAAAATGGATTTAAAACAGCAAAATCGTGATTGAAAGAAAGTCGTGTAGAAAACAAAGAGAGCTTTGAATATTTGAGTGATTTGATCTTGTAATTCATATTTCAAGGGTTCTAAACTTGTTAAAAATGTTTAGAAATGATATTTATAGTGTTGAGAGAGGTTTGGAGTTTTTAGAAACAAAAACTAGCCATTTGGAAGGTTAAAAATTGTTAAGACTGAAACCCCAAAACTAGCCATTAGAGTTTGGACGCACAACGACACCCTCTAGGTCTATTAATGGTGATGT
The DNA here is from genome assembly GCA_028565735.1 of Pinacopodium congolense. Taxonomy (NCBI): domain Eukaryota; kingdom Viridiplantae; phylum Streptophyta; class Magnoliopsida; order Malpighiales; family Erythroxylaceae; genus Pinacopodium; species Pinacopodium congolense. Next base: position 10,500 of record JAOXYD010070130.1, on the reverse strand, counting down.
TTATTGAAGAACAGTCTGCAAATGTGAAAACCCTTTTCAAGCATTGATTAAGAATTAAGTTTAGGACACTTACACCTTAAGCCCTTTTCCTAAACTCTTTCTAAACTTGATCTCTTCAAGCTTCTTTTAATCTTCAAGCTTGATCATCACTTGAGCTTTGTCATATAATCCTTGATATCCAAGCTCTTGATCATCTAATACTTGAGCTCTTCTACCTTAACTCCGCAAATATATGATCTTGCGCTTTAAGAATTTACCTATCTTATAAACATTTCAAAACTCAAACATTAGTAGTAATAATGTTTTATCATTATCAAAATACGTTATTAGAACCACCTTGGTTTAATATAAATGATAATAAATAACTATAATTGTATATTTTAATATGTTGCCAGTTGATTGAATCAGCATGTTTACGAGTTTCACTTTCCATAATTGAATGATTGATTAGTTGTAATGCTGATGTGATGAATTTATGGATATGCAAGCTTGGGTATTCTTTTGCTTTTGTACATTGTATATGTTGTTTTGTGTAATGGGTACACTTTGATTATCCTTTACTAAGTTAGCAACTTATCCCTTATCATTTAAAATTTTCAAGAGATTGATTATAATAGTTGCAGTCTCCCTAGTATTTTGATTTTTGCCTCATTGATCAAATTAAGTGGGCTAACAGTGCCGTAACATTTCCTTTAGATTTTGTATACCTTCAGTTAGAAAAAACATTAAGTAATGTTTTCCATCTACTTTGCAAGTATACAGTTCACAACCTATAGTATAATAGATATCATTCTCACAAAGATTGAATATAGATACCTAACATTCGAAATTACACTTTGTTTAAGGTAAACCAAAATTACAAAAACTAAAAGTTAAACTAAGTTAACAAAATTCAATGAATGAAATCGTAGAAGAAAGTAAAAAAATAAAATTACTCAATAATGGAAACTTAGGAGTTATTCTATCCTTATTTATCTTCCTTTTGCCTTATTCATTTAACTATTTTTTATTCTAGATATCTAATATTTTGGTTACCCTCTCTTGAAATCTAATTAAGTAAGCCTAATCGAAATAATTATAAGTTGATTTGCAACCTCTCAATTCACAAACTACTCCTAAATATGCAATTGTATTTGAAGCAATCCTTAGGATAATTAACAAGCAACTAAGATCTCTTTTCAATCACTTCCTAGTATGATAATTGTAGGTTTGTTAAGCCACCAACTCTTGTTGCCTAAACTAACTTAAATAAATCAAAAAAATCTCTATATTTGAATCAATTACAAGATAAAAGATGATCACAAACATTCATGCATTAAATCAATAAGATAAAATTCATGCAAAAAATTCAAGAATAAACCTTAAAATAGAGTTAATAGTCTATAATCTTGTTTGACACAATTATTCAGATTAAACATTCAAAGAAAAATAATAAAAAAGAGAAAGCGATGGATTCAGCTTGAAGCTCCTTTGTTGAAAAATCTGGACAGCTTGGTCAATCTTGATTCCTTTACCTTGATCTTGATTTCCTTATTGTTTTTTCGCTTCCAAAGATATTCTTTTCCTCTCTTGGATAATCTCTAAATTCATAATAGTGACTTTTAAGGTTCTCTTACGTCTTCCCAAACCTAAAATAACATCAAAACTCATTAAACACATCATCCTGAAAATTCTAGACACCTAGTAAGTTGCTCTAGTGACTTGGGACGACTTGTAACTCTTTGTCACTATAATGACCAAGTCCCTATGGTGACCTAGATATTGGTTCTTCAATCTTCTTCTTTCTTTTAATAGATTTTCCAACTTTCAGCTCTTCTCAGTCTTTTTGCTATAACTTCTTCTTTGCTTGTCCTTTGGCCTTGAAATTTTGTATGGAACTCAATAGGATGATGTTCTTAGTCCTTATTTGATTTCAAAACAATCTGAACTCCTTAAGTATATATAATATCTCACCAAAGTCTCTTGTACTAAAGTTGGTGCTTTTTTTTAACTTCTCTTACTCTTTTCTTTATAGTAAGACATAGGTCATTATATAGCCTCAATATTTGATGTAGAGATTCCTAATTTGATGCTCTAACTCCTAAAATTGATTCCCCATTTCTTATAACTCCATATATGCATTACAGTGCTTAGAAAAGTCCTACACAACATGAAAATCATCCAATGCAACATAAGCAACATCTTATTTAAGTATTAATACAATATGCACCCAAATCGCATGGAATTACCTCTTAAACCTAAGACAATCATTATAAAAACATTCCTAGAAGATGTATAATTAAATGCTAACAAATACCCACACATATGAACTATTTCTTATCCTTAAGCAACAAATTAAACATCCACTTAAAATAAAATTGATCAAGAGTTCAAATTTAATTGAGGTAAAAAAAATATCTATCAATGCTTTTGATTTCCCTCATATATCACAATTATTTCATGATAAAAACTTTGTTATCATACATAATTACATTGTTAGTAGCTAGGAAACCCTTAATTTACAATGTCAGGCATCCAAGTAGTTTCATGTGGATCATCATGCAAACTTGTTCAAAGATATAGTAATAAACACAAAGCATAACTTAAGTTTCAAATTAGAGAACATTTTTAGGGGTCCACCTTGCCTTTTGATGTGAAGGAAAAAATTTTATCGTGAATGTCCCTTATTTACGATTTTTATTTGTCTATTAATACCAAATGATCTAATTTAATTATCAATTTAAGTAATTGAAGATTATTTTTCTTTTTAAAAATTTAAACTAACAATAACGGTAAGTATACCAATCACAAATAATATAATAGAATATTTAAGATCTTAATTATCGTTCTTAAATGGAATTCTAAATTGAAGTACTAAGTCAATTAGGTTACAATTATCTAGACATGTTAATTCAAATTAAATTACTAACTAAAATTGTCAAATTAACTTTAAAATGTCAAGTTATGCAAAGTTAATTAAGTTTAGGTTTAAGGATTGCCTAATGGATTAATTTGTTAAGGAATTGATTTCAATGATTTAAATGGATTAATTATGGATTGAAAGGCTTATCCTAGGATCACTTAACTAAATCAAAGCAATGCTATGGTTAAGATAATTCATTTTCTCTAATTATCTAAGTTGAAGTTTGGTCATTCATCAATCTTAAGAATTAAGCTTAAAGTTTAAAAAGCTTAACCTAAAAATTCCATTTTTTAGATTATAACTCCCAAGATAAATCAAGGTTTCGTCAAGAAATGATTTAAATAAGGTTTTTTTAATGAATTTTCAAAAAAAAAATTAGGTAGATTTCTTGAATCCTAAGTTGTTTCTTAACTTTATTCTTAGTGATTAAGTTAGAATAAGCATTAAGTTCTTCATCTAAACAAACAAAAAGCTTCCAATCATGCATGGAATCACATTTAAAACATATTTATATCATTTACTAGCCATTACCTAACCACAAATTGAATCAGCCACCCATTTGAATCAAGAAACAAAAGATACTTATCGTATTCATCAAATTCTTGAACAAATAAGAACAAGAATTGAATTTCTAAATAAAAACAAGTTTAGAAGGTACCAAAAATGGCTACAAAAATGTTTATTAATTTGAATCACGTGTGTAAGCTGTTACAATCCTTAAATAGAAGCTTAAATATGCAAAACAAGTTCAAAAAGATGAAGAACACAAGAAATAAGCCCCAAAATTAAAGATGATATGAAATTATGCTCCAAAAATGTGTTTTTGATTTTTTATTCTCTCTTGTTTTTAACTTTAAAACCTTAATAAATATGTCTGGAGAAATTTTTATGAGTTATAGCTAATGAAGGGAGGAGATCCAGCTGGAATTATTGCAATAGGTACCTAAACAATACTTAAAAGGGACCTAAATGGCATTGTTTTACTACCTGCGTTTAACCCCCAAAATTGACTTAAATGCAATTCTTGATGAGTTAAATGGTGGCCTACTTATACCTGTTGTTTTAGGCTTGTTTTTACTCTAATCTTTATATTTTACTTGATTTAATTTATTTTTTAAATTATTTAATTTGTATATTACAGTTCAATTAGAGTGTAATATACAAATTATATAATTCAAAAAATAAATTAAACATTTAAACACTAAAATAAAAGTGAATTGACATCAAAAAATCATAAAAATCATTATGAAATGAACCCTTATCAATTTCCCCAAACATAAGCATTTTCTTGTCCTCAAGCAAATCAATCAATCATTAAATTCAAAACAACATATAATCATTGGAAAAATGGTTCCAAACCATCAAATAATGTCAATAAAAAGGTTTCCTTAATCCTTCAATCAATATGATCAATTAAGAAGTTATAAAATTAATTAATTAAATCAAGTCACAAATAAAAGTAAACCACTTCATGCGTCTTCAAATGCAAGATAAGTCACAAAATTCAATTCTAAATGTAAATGAATCTAGACCAAGCAAAGAGTATCATAGTTTTAAACAAATTCACATCCTTAATCAATTAAGCACCAAAATATAATCAAGTATTGATGTTTATTCAAGTTCCAAGTCTATCTGCATGTGGTCCAACGGTTGAAAACCTATGGTCAAGTCTATTAGCTATGTGTTGCAATCTAAACTTAAGTAAAATAAATCTAATTCAATCCTAGACCAAACCAAACGCAAACATACCTTGTCAATAATTAGTATAAAACAATAAGAAATCGAGTATTATCTCCCTAGAAATCTGAGCGTAATACTAAGTCAAGTCATGTTTAATTATTTAGATAGCTCTAAATTGATTGATTAATAAAAAAATAATAAGTAAATAACTAAAATTTAAAAAAATAACGTTCAATCTAAATATGGGCTAATGATTTAAAAGTCTAATAAATGATAATTAGCTAGAGATTGGACTTCTATAGGTAAAATTAAAAAAAAAACAATTCGTTGGACAAATTTAAGGCTTTCATCACTGAAACAAGATATAACCATTGGTCATGGAAATACCTTTTCTCTTCTAAACTCAATTCATCTATTTGGTCAAATAAACAAATTGGAATAAAAGACATAAACAACAAGATGCTTAAACCTAAGTTCATTAGATCTAAGAACCCTCAAAAAAGACTTTAAAGTCAGTCAACAACTAAATTCAATTGTGTCACCTAATTAATCTTCTAATAATTGAAAGTCCATAGTCATAGGTTCTTTAATCATCTAAAACTCTAACTAAGATGACCAATAAAAAAAATTAGAATAAGCACTTTAATAAGGCAAAAATCTTCCAGACACACAAGATCCATCAAATACTCGCCCTAACTAAGCAATTTAGGCGTAAACATTCAACAATGAAAATAAGAATGCAACATGGAAACACAAATCAATTAATGAAAAACATGAGTCACTATAAAATAACATGAAAAAAATGAAGGAATACAACTGAAATTAGTCCAATTAATTGAAACTCGCTCTCCAATCCACTTGAATGATTTTGAAGGCTCTAATCCACTTGTCTAATGTGAAGCAAGAATAAAAGAAACAAAACCTAAACTAAAACCTAACTAAAAATAAAAACAATCTAAAAACTCTCATCTTCAATCTATTTTAGCCTCCAAAATCCCCTAGTTCTGTGTTTTATGACCTTTATATAGGTCTTACATAGATCTTAGAACTTCAAGACATTTTATTATGATTTGTCAATTTTCCCTTCCAAAAGTACCATAAATATGATGCTATTTTATTGCTTCTGTTTAAGTCTCAAAAATTGATAACTTCTGCCTCTCTTCTTGTTTTCTGCTCTAGTTCCTTTTATACACCTCCATTAACAATGAAATTTGATATGTAAATTCTTCACATGAGTTCTTGCACCCCACAAAATTTCAGAACAATATGAATTCTAAAAGTGAACCTAATGCATCACCAAAGTTACCTATTCTAAAACTAATACTTATTTGAATTTCTCTTATTCTTTTCTTGATGCGTCGTTCATGACTTGTCATTTGCACTTGAAATTTAGTGTAGAGCTTCATAACATGATGCTCTAAGTTCTCAAATTGATTTCACATCTCTTTTAGTTCCATAAATGGTTTAAAATGGTCATCATATCATTTATCTTCCCAGCACCTACTATTGGTATATTATTTCAACATAGTGAAATTGCTTCCATTGGCGTCTTTAAGCTTTTTTTTAATTCTTTTCAATCTATTTAAGTCCAATTAACCTTAAACCTATAGTATAATCCAAAGAACTCATAAGTATGATAATTTTATAGATATTTAGGAGTGAAAACACATTAAAACATAGCATAAAAACTAATATAAATCACTCTTAACATTATAGTCCATCCAAATTTACTCATAATGTAGTTACATCACTCCATGACTAAGTAAAGCAACAATTCGAGCTGACATATAATAACCCTTAAAATTTATATACCTTCAGACCTCCTTACTAAAATCAAGTGTCTTCACGTACTTTTGGACTTAACACTACTTAGTTGAATCAATCAACTTTGGACCCATATTTGAATCTCGCACTCTCATTGAAAATTTTTGTCAATGCGCACCAACACATGCCATATCTTGCCTACTCTTGTGACTTCATCAACAACTCATTCTTTTCCCGCCTACTCAAAAGTTTTTCCCTTATTCTGTCATTGAACGTGTCCAATTCATATTGATCCACATGCCAAGTATTGACTACAAGCACAATTCTTCCTTTCAAGTCTTAAGGTGTAACAAGTAGAAATTTGTCCTATGAATTTATAAATAAGCCCTGATTTTACCTTGAATACTTAATATAAAATTATTCTATGTATATAAACCAGAATAAATGATTATGAAACCTGACTTTTTTATTTTCTATATTTTTTATTTGATTTATTTTACCTCGAATCTTTAATACAAAATTATGTTATTTATATAAACATCAATAAAAGATTATTCAATTTGACTTTTTTATTTTCTATGTTCTTAATTTGATTTGGATAGACATATCAGACCATTACAAGTTAAATTTTTGTATTTCTTTACTCAATAATAGAGATTCTAAGGAGTCAAAAAAAAAAAAGTTACCTTTACGTGTTAGATAGAAATTCAAGACTTAATCCCTTTATATAAAATTTGTCCTGAGTTCCTCCTTACATACTCAATGATTTTTATGATCTATATTAATATGTTCTATAATTTTAATCAGATCTAATGAATTTGGTCCATTTAAATTAAGTTAATTATTGGACTTCTTATATTTGATAAAGAATTAGTGCTTTATTAGTTTTAATAAGATATTTAATTCAAAATTTAAAGTTAATATTAGCCTAATTAAGAATGATGTCGAAAAATAATACATTTAATAGGATATATTAGGTAGTTCGATAATTTATAAGCTAATGTAGAAGTTGGAATCTTTATGCTGTCATGCAGATCGTAAACAGGAACAATTTAAACAAACTGATCTAACAAGAAGCTTTGGAAAGATCAATTTTGCTTGTAACCTGAAATCATCACCATTCGTACTCTTGCATATACTGTACTCGCAAGTCGCAACAATTAAAGCCCGTGACTACGAGGCTCGGTATTGGAAAAATCCAGCGAGAAACAAAATCGTACCAATAATTCCAAGAAGTAAGTGGGAAATTAAATTGGCATATTCCAAACAACTTTCCAAAACTTCGAACTGATAAAATCTCTCGAAAAACACGTGAAAGCTTTAGGTCTTGTTTTATTTCTTTTTCTTTATTTTCTGTTTTTTTAATATAAAAACTGAAAAAATAATATATTAATACAATAAAAAACTGAAAAAAATATAAAAATACAAAAATACAAAAACTATAACTAAAAAATTACAATTAACATCTATACCAAACAAACTTATATTATGTTCAGTTCTATTTTTTATTTTATATTTAAAAATATAAAAAATTTTAAAAAATACATTAATATAATTCAGAAATTAAAAACAGTATAAATATTAAAAATATATATATATATAAATAAAAAACAGCATCACCCAAAATAAATGAGCATGACATGACATGGCTGCGTAACAGCCTACAGGATGTACAATAACAAGGGAAGGCGATGAATTAGAGCCTCTGGTAACTTGATGGCATCGGATCTCGGGGAGCTTCGGAACTGGAGGGACACAGAGCTGCCATCTTCACACCTTCCATAGCATTAAACAATTTCAAGAACCTTTATTTATATTTATGTTTATACTTTCCCTTCTATATTAACGAAAACCAAAAACAATACATAAGTTTGATTGAAATAAGGCCGGCTTAAATTGTGGGCTTAGGCGACCGTCCTCCATCTCTTACATCTCTATTGCTACAATATTTGACATAGTACCAAATTCATGTTTTTTTGTTACATTATACCACATTGATTTATGTTTGACCGATGTAACTATAAGTCCGAGAAAAAGTATTAAAGAGTCCAAGTCTAATTGAGGTCAGTTTAAGTTTGCCAAAAAAAAAAAAAAAGAAAAGGAAAACGTAACTAGACAAGTTTGGACAATAACATCCCTAAATGCCCGTCCAGTCTTTTAAGATGAAGAAAATTAAAACTGTTAGTCTTAACTGATTGCTTTGTAATAACGTGGCTAAAAGACACTGATTTTCTTTGTATTCTTGTTAATTATATTAAAATTTTATGCATTTTAGAAATTTCATGAAAAGTCCTTATAATTAAATAAAATTTTCACATATCCTCTTATGTTAACTTTTGACATTAAAAATATATTCTGTCATGTAAATAGCTAAGTCATATAAGATTATTAGAAATTAATCAATCATAGTAGTATGTGTCAAATAAATTTATTTATCACTTTTATTAATTTAGTTAATCTATCATATTTACATATCATCACTAATACTACCTTCAATAATTATATTCAATATAAAATCTTATTTAAATTTATTAAAACTAAAAATATTATATTTATTAGTTTTTAATAATATGTTTATTAGTTTAATATGATAATAAATTAATTCTATCATTAAGTTTTTATTTATTATATAATAACAAATAAGATGATTAATTCTAATTTTTATTTATAATTAATATTCTTAGATAATTGATAATTAATATGGTTATTTTTCTAGTTAATAAATAAAATTGTAGATTTCATTATTTTATTGATTTATCATATTTACATAGTATTTTTTTAGAAGATCAAAATTATATAAAATAAGGATGCACATGTGTTACAAAGTTCCAAGACAAATTACAACCTAATTAGACACAAAGCTAGATAATAACATAAGCAATTATTCAAGATGTGGAGTTACCATTGAGAATTCAAGAACCACTTAGTAGGCCTATCATTTTTACTCTATGTTCATGATGCAAATTACTAATCTACCCATGATAGTATTAGTGTAAAGGAACGACTTTTAAATTTAAATTTGAATGTTGTGTTGTTTGAATTTTTGTATAAAACTATGAATTCAAACAAAGAGATGAGAAGTTTTTTCTTTCGTACATAAAAAAGTATATTGGAAGAATTCTCATGATTCAAGAGTTCTTTAACCTAGAATACAAAAATAATTCGTAAGTTTGTAATTATTCTTAAATTATACATATTCAATGAAATATCTTGATTTTTAAATCTTTAGTGACTAATTATGATTTCTAACATTGGCAGTAGAGTCAAGTTTATATGCATTATAAACTCTAGACAAAAATCATCTTTATGATTTTTATTAATGAATGATATACCTAATCAACGTATAACTAGATATCACCATATTTAAATAATATTTATAAAAAAATCCAATCCATGCCTTTACACTAATACTATCATGGGTAGATTAGTAATTTGCATCATGAACTTAGAGCAAAAATGATATGCCTACAAAGTGGTTCTTAAATTCTCAATCGTAACTGCACATCTTGAATAATTGCTTTTGTTATTATCTAGCTTTGTATCTAGTTGGGTTGTAATTAGTCTTGGAACTTTATAACACATATGCATCCTTATTTTATATAATTTTTATCTTCTAAAAAAATATTATGTATATATGATAAATCAATAATAAAATTTACATTTTTATTTATTAACTAGAAAAATAAGCATATTAATTATCAATTATCTATAGATATTAATTATAAATAAAAATTAGAATTAATCATCTTATTTTTTATTATTTAATAAACAAAAACTTAATGATAGAACTAATTTATTATCATATTAAACTAATAAAGGGTTTTGAATTATATTTGAACTAGTTTTACGCAGAGTGATTTGTTTATTGTTCTATACCTTTGGGACTGTGGAAAATGATGTTCAGATCAAGATGGGGAGACGAAGAAACGAAACAGTGTGAAAAAATAAAATAAAACAAAACAAAAAAGGCGTCTGGAGGTTGACACATCCATCCACCCCTCAACGATGGAAACAACATGTGTGATATTGTTAGGGGTTAAATTTATAGTATTTTTGGATGTTATTTGATATTAATTCCTCAAGCCTGTAACAATTGGACAAATAAATTGATTAGTGGTAGCCAGGCTAGTCAGATCAACCAGTGTCAACAAAGT
>JAOXYD010070129.1:0-26301 GCA_028565735.1 Pinacopodium congolense | reverse complement strand
GAACCTATACCAATACTTGACATATTTGTGTATATTGTCTTATACATGTAAAAACTCAATCAAGAAATGTATTTAAATGATAATATCTACTTATAAAGCTCATAAGACATAAAAGAATAAGTAATAATAAATTAAAAGCTCAAAAATAGGTATAAAATTTTAGAATAGAAAGTTAAATACAAAACACACAAGACACTTGAAGCACTTGAATGGATATTCAACTTTTATGTTGAACCATTGCATGAAAACAATATTCAAAAACAAATACATGACCTAAATCCTCTAGAGATATAATAGATATAGAATTGAAGGGTTAAAAACACAAAACCTTAGTTGAAGCTAGCAAAAACATATTGAAAGCAAATAATACAACAGTTGGAAGCTTTTTTAATGAATGTTGTAAGATTCTTGCTCAAAACCACTAAAGACTTTTTTATTGAATATTTCAGGTAGTTTGGTAGGTTAGAAATAGGTTTTAGGGTATGAAAGAGACATTGGATAATTAGATTAGCAATTAGAAATGAGCAATCGGAGGGGTTATAATGAAAAAGGAAAGCTTTTCTTTTTTTATAGTAATTGAAATGGATTGATGATAATGAAAAAATATATATTTTAGAACATGATCAAAACACTTCCAAACAATTTTAGATATTTTCCTAACATCAATCCTAATTTAAAAAAAGTTTCAAAATACATTTAAAAATCTATTTCAGTTGCTATATTGATTCAAGTGCTAAAAACTCAAAGTTCAACTAATTAAATCTCATAGAATGTAACAAAGTAATATTTTAAGCCTATAAAATTTTTAAACTACATTTAACACTTACATAATGATTTAAAGACATAGAACAATGGTATTGAAGCTTCTATAAGACTTGCTTTTCCTTTTCCTTCAAGATTGACCTCCAAGTCCAAGCATTTCTTCTTGAATTAACTCTAAATGCACCTATCTTTTAAATTTTTTCACATAAACTCAAATTATTAGTAAACTTAATGTTTTATTATCATCAAAACTAAGATTAAAACATCCCTTGGTTCAACAATCTTCCTTGTTTTGATGATGACAAAACATGTGATATTAGAAAACTAAAATACATAAAAAAAATCAACCATTGCATTTCAATTCATAAACATACATCATATGTAATCAAATATACCAAAATAATTAAGTATACCAATTTTAAATTTCACTCCCCCTTAATTCCTACTCCCCTTTAATTCATGCATTTAGCAAACATTCATATCAACTTAACTCATATTAATTTACACTCCCCGTAAATGAGACAGCTGAAATCACTCAATCTTCTCTCCCTTTTTGACATCATCAAAAAGGAAAAAAAATATGTGAAAGGTACCAATTGTAAAAGGAAAGAGATGTAGGGAAATATTCATTAAGGTTTTAAATCATGCATAAAAAACATAAATCAAAGTAGAGAAATGATGCAAAAACATACATATCAAATAGACTTACCATCAATCATACCTAATTCTCTCCTAATTATGCAAAGTATATCCTTAAAATTATGACTCCCCTTAAGGTAATGCATTGTAACTTTCTAAGAATTTAAATTCACATAAAGGAGGAAATACTCATTTAAAAAATTTCAAATCATATACTAATTTCAAAAATGATATCACTTCTAGAAACATGATACTAATTGCAAAAATCATACAAGGATTCTAATGTCAATCATAAATGAGCATGATGCCTATTGTAAGTTACATTGAATGTAAAGGACACTAATTGCAATGCATAAACTAATATGATACTAACTGTGGTTTATAAAGAAATGCATGACACTAAGTGTAACTAGTATTGAAAAGGATACAAATTGCAAACCATATAATTTAAGTGTAAATGAGCATAATGCTTATTGTAAATGATAGTACATGTCACTTATAAATTTTAGTGTCACTTACGTTTGCTATTTTACACTAAGTTTCATGCTCATTCACACTTAAATGATAGCAAATGTAAGTGACACTAAAATTTATATATGATACAAATTGTAATGTTTAAACTTTAATTATAAGTCATTAGAGTTTATGCAACATTAATTTTCAACTCAAACAATAATTTTACTACAATGCACCAAATTCAAAGATAACAAACAACATAAGGACTCCCCGTAAACACATAAACACAAAAATATTGCTAAAATAATCATTTTATGAATGCAATAATAAACCCAATGAGATTATTAAATGTCATCAATGCTTCAAGGCTTATTTCAAAAACTCAAGTGCTATCAATATTTTTACCTTTTTACTAAATTCATGCATTTATTAAGAAATTCAAATTCTCTCTAAATAGAACATATCCTAACACCACACATTATTTCAACTTCAAACGCATCAAATTGATGAACTCCTATTCTAATAAGATATGCAAACTTATAAGCATTCAAAATTTCAAAGTTTTAAAAATCATGTGCAAGTTCATAAGTCATTCAAAAAGAAAAGTTATCATCATATCTTTGGGGAATTTAGGAGCTCATTACAAAATGCAACAAATATCACAAACAAATGATTAAAAAAACAAATGATGTCTCCTAATCATTCGCACGCCTCATCGAACTTCTCAAGCCTTTTTATAAAACCAAAGTATAGGAGTAATTCATCAAAAGCTTCAAATTTCATTCTATGCTTTTGGAAATTTGACCTCTTTGCTTCATTTTGCACCAAATCACTCCAAAACTATTCTAACTTGCACCTAATTTATCATGTACCTAAAATTAACATAATTAACTTCCCATTGGCGTAGTTCATACATTAAATCGAAAAAAACATAGCAAATTATGCAATCAAAATCAATATAAATTATCCATTATTAAAAAATCCCACTAACAAAATCAATAACTTTTCATTTGAAAATTTCAAGAGCAAAATAAATATGAGGGGTATCATTACTTCAAGGAAGTTTAAAGAAAATCATGATTTATATGCTTCCATCTAAAAATTCATCTAAACAACTTCTACATGCTTCATTATTCCATTTTTAATGTATCGTGATTGACAAATTATCTATGAATCATTCAAATAATAAAGAATCACTTAATTTGTTCGAAGATATTAAGACACCTAAAGTCCCTTAAACATAATTTCTAAAAACATTGTAAGACTTAAAGATTTCCAATTAATCACCTCAAATTTTATTAAACATGTTAATCATTACTCACTTACATAGCAAGAATAATTAATAAGATATAATTAAGACAAAATACATCATGTCACTAAATTTTTTCTCAAAACAATCTAGACTCTTCTATTTATAATTGACAAATCATCATTGACTAACTTCAACAATAAAAAATCATTCAAATTAATCAGATATCAACCAATTGCATACTAAAAATATTTATCAATGCATACTTTCACAATTCTTGTTTTTCCTAATAATGCAATGGCTTAGTCATATAGGATAATCAAATCAACTATGAAACAATTCAAGTAATCAAGAATCATTCAATTTGATTAAAGGCATTAATTATTAATCAAGAATATTTATCAAGATAATAATGTACAAAAATTAACCTATCATTGATGACTCTAAAGCATCCAAATCACTAAATATCAGTTAAATAAATTTTTAACATTCACACGATGTAAATAAGTATACAAGTTCATATCATATTGATAGGGGTGCATTTTATTGAATTACAATATGTTATTTAATATGGTTTACCTCCATTTTTATGCCAAAGTGCCTAATTTATATTTATTATGAGTTGAAATGTAGGCTCAATCCCAAAGACATCAATTGTAGGTGAAACCAGTCAAGAATAAAGAAGAAAATATATTTAAGGACTTTAACTATGAGTGATCAATGGCAACGTTGATCTCCCTAAAACCGCCATTGAATCCTAACTATCAAACCATTTAACGATGGTATTTTATGTCACCGTTAATGATACTATCAAATGTCATTGATGTTTTAGAAAACAAGTCTCATTATAAAATCCAAGGGCACTCGAGTCCTTTCATTTTAAATCAACTTAAAGAGGGAGTATTTAATGACAAGAATAGACTTAAAGATGACCTCTTTGGGAACCAATGAATCTTCTTAGTTTTTATCTTAAGTTTAGAGATTTTACTTCCTTTCATCTTTATAGTTGAAATACATATAAAAGATTTGTTACACGAGAAGAAATACTTTACTTTCATTTTCATTTTTACTATTTCTTTCTTCTCCTCTTCTATAGATTTTATGTTATTACATTTGGATGATTTTTTTTTTGGTTTAAACTCTTGAATATTATTAAGTAGATTTTTGAATATTTTCTTTCTATTGTCTCTATTTTTCTTATCTATTATAGATTCTTTGATTTTATTTTTTATTTTTGTTAATTTCATTATGTTAGGCTAATTTCCTTTAGGTTGCAATAGGTTGAAGGGATAAGGGGCTTGCAATTATAAGATGTGAATTGAGTTTAATGCATTTTGTGTTCTTTGCTAAGGTTAAGTCAAAACTTTAGTTAAATGTTAAGAACTAAGGGTTATAATATATGCTTGATCACCCTATTTATTACTTCTAGTTTGAATGTTAGGTGTGGGCTTGTGATTCGTACTTGTCACTAGTGAATACTAAAGGTATCAATAGGTTAATTAAATTTGTAATTAAAACTTAATTAGTTATTCTAGGATTTTGATTCTTTAAGTTGCATGATCTGAGTTTGGCACACTTGTTTGATAATGGCGTAACTATTCCTTGGTGCTTAATGCTACTATGCCTTTAAATCTTAAGTGTTCTAAGTTATCATGTTAGTTAGAGCTATTTTCAGGGCTTATCATATTTGCTTAGAATTAGAGAAACATAGGATGCAAGAACTTGTTTATGACTATAGGTTAACATCTTAGTTAAAACACAATTTACATGTTTTTGATGATTGATTGTCTTTCTTGAATTCTGAAAATATCTTTCGATCTGCTTTTCTACATAGTTGTTCGTTTTCTTGATATTTTGTATTTTTGTTTTAGATGCATTTATTACATTATGTATTTTTTATTTGTTTCAATTTTAATTAAATTCGGGGTTTTTTAATGAACACTAGAAATAGAAAAAACTAAACAATTCTCCGTGAGACCAACCTTAACTCACCTTACTACATAGTTAGGAGAGTAAGTAAGGTTTATTATTTGATGGCTTCACCATAAATACCTAACTATAGTATAAAAATAAAGTTGTATGTCCCTTTTTTGTTTATTGTCAATTTCCATTTACTTTTCGTCTTAAATTAAAAAATAAGGGTGATTTTCCTCTTCTTTAGCTCTTCAAGAAGCCTTTGAATTGCATAAATCTACAAAATAAAATCAATGAATCTTTGATACCCACATCATCTTAGGTCTTTGGGAGTCATAAGCCTTTCCACTCTCTATCCCTTTTAGTAAACTATAAGTTCTTATTTGCTTATCAAAGTAGAATTTTTCTTTATGTCCAAACCTACCATAAAGTTAAACCTAATCTATGCCTATCATTTGAAACCTTTTAAGCTCCAAGCATACTATCCAATTTTTCCTTGCCTTTTATGAACTTGTATAATGATTCCTTAAGGGCATCCACTTCCTTCTTTAAACACACATTTTTATTCATCAATTTTTCATTATCACATTCATAAGCAACAAGATTCCCTCTTCTAGATTCTATCATTCCATTCATCTTAGTGGTTAATCTATCAATTTCTATCATGCATACGTTCCTAAATATTCTAATGTGTTACACATTTCATTATTCAACTTCTCATTCTCATGCAAACATTCGTCCAGTTTCTTCTTCAAATATCCATTCTCATTAACCATCATATCATTTTTAATTATACACTCATTCAATTTCTTCACAACTTCCTTATGCTTGGAAGAAAGTTTCTTCCTTTTCAATTTAACAAGTTTTAAACACTTAACCAAATCATCGTACATGATTTCATCATTCTTAACATCTTTTTCATCATCATTATCAATATTAGAGTTAGAAATAAAAGGTACCTCATTGCCTTTATCTTGAATATTTGATAAAGATGAAGCTTCTTTTGTTAAGGCTACTAAGCACATGTTTTGAACCTCTTCCTCTTCTTTGACTTTGTCCACTTCCTTCACCTCATTTTTAGTTATAAAAATTTGTTCTAACCTACACAACACATCATTAGACAAAACACATATACACACTTATCTAATGCATTATGTAAGATATGCATGGTTATTTCATTTAAAGAAACAACTTTATTATCATTTTAAAATCCATAAGAGTCATTTTCAACAATTTCCCATAAATAAAGATCTCATTCCATAAGAAAAAAAATGTATCCTAATTTTCCACTATGTGAAATCATTGTGATTAAAGAATGGTAGGTTATGCACAACTAACCCCTTTAAACTAAATGAATCTATCGAATGTGCCATACTAGAACTTTTTCTCACAATTTTGTTAGAAATTAACTAGACTAAAGTGAGTCTCGCTCTGATATTAATTGTAAGTCCTAAAGATACTGAAGAAGGGAGTGAATTGAATGTTTGAAAAACTATTCCTAATTTGAATTTTTAAACCACTAAAAAACAACTTAAACTATGTAACTTTCCTAAACCAAAAAATGATATACAAATGATATGAGCAATTAACTATGATATAAATAACTCGATATACAAAGATATAAGATGAATACTTTGGCCAATTGATAAAGATATAAATAAATGTCCATCACGCATTTAGTTATATCATATATGTGAGTCAATGAAACAAGTAGCCAATTATTCAAAGATAGATCAATGTTACAATTTGCAATGATGTATTAATATGTCAATAACATTTAACAATAATGTAAGAAGTTTAGAGAAGAGAGGAGACACCAAAATTTTAGGTGGTTCAACAACACTAATGTTGCCTAATCCACTCCCAATACTCTTGATGTTGGATTTTTCACTATCACAATATAACAACTTACAATCTTCTTAAATGAGTGAAGAGTAACCCTTAAAATAATCTTCTTCCATTAAGGAGATAAAGAGTAACCTCTACAAAAAAAATCTTATTTCATTAAAGAGGTGAAGAGCAAACTTATAATCATACTTCAAGGGTGAAGGGTGACCCACACATAATCTTGTTTTTCAATGGTCAAGAGGAATCTATAAAAATCAAAATCTTCTTTCTAGAAGGTGAAGAGTAACCTTAAACAAATATTTTTTAAGGAAAAGAGGAGATTTAAGAAATATTTTTAAAGGAAAAAAGTAGCCTCTACAAAATATTTTTAGAGATAAAGAGTAGCCTTTACAAAATTAACCCGCAATGGTAACTAAAAATACACTTGCAAAGGTATTTCACTTGAAGTACAATAAACTAAAGGCTTTGAAGTGTATAAAAATGAAATGTATGCTCAGTGATCCCTTATAAACTCTAAATAAATAAAATATGATGATTTGTAAACTTAAAAAACCTTATTTATGATGATAAAGATGAAAACTTAAACAATACAGAAATATATAAATTGGACATCTTAATGTTTATAAAGTTGCATGCCAAGAAACACAAATGCAAGTGCAATCTAACCAAGAAAAACATTTCAGAACTTCTTAGAGGCTTAAACAAACACATAAGAGTCAAATTAAACATACAAAAACTCAACTATAAATTGAAGAAATCATATTGAATAAGAGCCTATACCAACACTTGACAAATTTGTGTATATTATTTTTTAAACGTAAAAACTCAATCAAGAAATGTATTTAAATGATAAATGTTGACTTGTAACACTCCTAAGACCTCAAATAATCAAGGAATATTAAATTAAAAGCTCAAAAATAGGTCTAAAATGTTAGAATAGAAGTTAAACAAGAAATACATAAGACACTTGAAGTACTTGAACGAATACAGAACTTTTATGCTTAATCCTTGCATAAAAACAATATCTAGAAGCAAATACCCGACCTACACCCTCTAAAGATATAATAGAGACAAAGTTTAATGGTTTAGAAACACAAAATCGTGGTTAAGGCCAGCAAAAATGGATTGAAACTTAATAGAATATAATATAATGTTAATGACTAAGAAAAAATATTTCAAAACACAATAAAAAACACTTAAAAATAATGTTAAATATTTTCTTGACATCAAATTGAATTTAAAACAAATTTAAAAATCTATTTCAATTACTACATTGATTCAAGTGTTCTCAAAGTTTGATTTATTAAATCTTTTGGAATGTATGAATGCAATGTTTTGAGTCTGAATGCAATGTTTTGAGTCCCTAGAATATTTAAGCTTCAAGTGGCACTTACACAATAGTTTAAAGACATAGAATAATGGTCTTGAAGCTTCTATAAGACTTGTTCTTCCTTTTCCTTCATGATTTACCTCCAAGTCTAAGCTTTTCTTTTTGAATTAACTCCAAATGCACCCATCTTTTAAACTTTTCATATGAACTCAAATTATTAGTCAACTCAATGTTTTATTATCATCAAAACTAATATTGGAATTTTCCTTGGTTTAATAGATTCTTTAAAGAGGTCGTTTCTTTGAGATATGATATGTACTTAACATCAAACATAAGGGAGCCACTAAAGTAAAAAGAGAAAAAAAATCATGTCAATGCATCAATATAAGCTATTTCACATGGAAAAATAATTCATTTATATTATGTATAATGTTTCATTTATAATATTAATGCTTCTAAAGTTCTTGGTAAAACTAATACTAATCATGAATTGGTGTTAAAAATACCTAGATCTTCACCAAAGGTTTAGGAAGTAAGGTCATAATTGTAGAAGAAGTAAAATACTTAGCTTCTTGCCATTTGAAGAAATAATAGGATCACTTTGGATATATCAGATATGGAAGCATGATTTTCATGATGAGGAAGTATCTTTATCAAGAAGGGGTGCATTTTTCAAAATCTCCAAGGATAGAAAAATGATAAAGAAGAGGGCTTTACTAATGAATATGATGGGGATGATATAAATATTATCACAAAAAAATGAAGTTCTTTAAAAAGACGAGTTACACACAATCAAATAAGTAAAAGAACTTAAAGCCATATAAGAAAAGCTAAAATTTTGAAAATACAGTGACTAGAATCTGCTTCTTGGCCAATATTAGTGAGGTATCTTGTAACAATCTCGAAAATTCATCCATAAACTACACACAAATAAATTCAAGTTCGAATCCTAATAAATTCACTTAGAAAAGTCCAAAACACAAATTCAATTTGATTAGTGGAAAATAATACTCAATAAGTCTTAAACAAATGAATAACTTTATCTAATACAAAATTATCTAAAAGTTACAACAAAACATTGAATACTTAGAACAAACTCTTTGTTGGTCCAACTACAACTCAACTGATAAACTCGTGCGATCTAAGATCCAAGAAATAAAATTCAAACTCTTAAAAATATCAATGGGCAAGTAGTGAGTTGTCAACTAAGTAAGGATTTCATATTTGTACATTTGAAATATACATCTTATATAAATAGATAAACTATAGTAATTATTTAGGAACATCATAGATCTATACATCAATATATTAATACTTGCTAACACAGTTCGTTATAAACAAATGTATGCCCATGAGACGTATGAATGTTATTCCATTTTATCAATTCTTACTAAATTCAAATATTTGCTTTATTAAAGGTCCTGCTTAATTTAATAGGTTGTATTCAATGGTTCGCCACTTAAATCATCATATCACAAATCTCAATCTTAAAATCATCAATCTAATATCCATAAACATTAATCTAGGATCACTAAACATATCATGACCTAGCTAATATATTTCTTTACTAATGATTCTCAATCTATTAATCAATCTAATTTCCATGTCAATTCCTTCATAAATTGAATCACTAATCATATCAATTCCATATCGTAAATCTCAAAATTAATTGATCTAAAATGTTCATGCTCATGATATAATAAGCTACCACAATCAATCAAATTAGTTAACATAATTCAATAATTCTCAATTAAATAGAAGATCGTAATAAAATACACAAATTTATTAGTAAAGGAAAAATACTTGTTTAAATAATTAATAAATTAATCCAAGCATATATTGCTCACATTTAAACATCAATTACTCCAATTTCGCATTTTAGAAAAATACAAAATGATTAAAAAAATTACTAATTAATTAATATAGATAATCAAATCATGAAAGAAAATTTCCAGCATTTACTTAATCTACATAATTATTAAATCATAATTTTTCTTCACAAAATAATATATTATAAGGGTATAAAATAGAAATCCTTACTCGTTCTCTAAAACTTGAATTTCTCATTTTGGCTGAATCACTTAAATTATCAAATCTTCCAAACCTAGATAATCATTAAAATCCATTAAGCCTAAATAAACAATTGAACCTCTAATTAGTCTTCTCTTTTTTTCCCCTATCACTCGTCTATCATTAACGATAATCAAATCCTGACAATTTCCTAATTACAATATCACTAATACAAAATCGAATCTCCCATTCTCATCTAAACCTTATATTGATAAATGAAAATAAAAAAGTAAGAGATTTCTAATTCCAATGACTAATGATAACAAATCTAGAAATCAATTATGTTTTCTTCCTCTAAAAACGTTCCCACAAACATACTCCAATACATAATCTCATCGCAAAATTCTTAACCAAACAAAATTAAGTCATAATTGACAGGGTTCAACAACTTAGAAGAAAGTGGGAGATCTTACCAAAGAAAACAAATAATGATGAAACACAGAAAATCATTTATGTTCCAAAATAATCTAGACATAGAAGAGATCGTTAGTTTATGTTGAGGTAGAGATGTTTTGAATTTATGTTACAGGGATAGAAAATTAGAATGAAGTATTAAAAAAATCATAAATGATAAAGGAAGTGTATTGTCAATAGTAAAACACGTGGTAAAGAGAAAAATCATGGCCATAGAAAGACAATAGTTGGGTAAGGTCTCACAGATGAAAGGAAATAGCAACTGGAGAATTGATTCTCAAGAAAAGAGTAAAGAGGAGAGAAAGTCAAATGAAAATAAACTATTAATAAGTCAATTGTTTGAATAAAAGAGGAAAAAAGTAGCAGAAATGGTTGAATCACAAAAAGATTGGACAAGTTAGGCATAAACAACATAAATGGAGTTTTTCTTTTGAATTGAGAATTAGAAGAAGATGTGAGGTTTCGATGGTTTCATTACAAAATTATCTTTCTTAAAAATTAAAAAATAATAATAGGTTGGGCTATTAAATTGACTTGTGGATGTTACATACCTTTTAGCTCCAATTCTTGTAAAGAAATGATGATTGTGATAATTGTCATATGATGAACTTAATGGTTTACCATTGGAATGAAAAGGAATAAATCTCTTTTAAAAATAAAGAGGCTCAAAAGCTCTTCAACACATGTACAAACGAGAATGAGAAATTGAAATTATAAATTCATGGAAAGATATAATATAAATGTGATTATTGGGAGTTGATAGAGTTGAAGTATATGATATTTTCATATGTAATTCATTATGAATTCAACCTTATTCTAATTCCTAAATGCTTATTTTTTGTTTATATTATGTTTTGATGTAGATTTAATTATTAGACACAAAATTAAATTAAAAAGAAGAAGATTAAAAGGTTCATCCTTCATCCTTTCTTTAGTTCACTAAGTTTCAACAAATCATATGAAACCTCTACTTGATTGGTTTTCTATTCAATTCTCTGCGTCTCCCGTGAAGCTGATGACTCTTCAACTTGATTGATTTTTTTTAAGTTTGTTTGTACTCCCATTGCAAACCCTAACTGCCTCCTCATTTGGCTAAACTTTCCCTAATGATTTGTTAGAACCTTCTTGTTCCTTTAATTCTCCTACTTTTGATTATGCTCCTTTTCCATTACTGATTGGTGTGCTAGGATCTTCCTTTGGAATGTTGTTATCAAACCCATCATGTTCTACCACTTCTCCTACTTTAGGTTCTTTTCCTTTGTAAGAACCTTCCATTGGAGTGTCATTACCAGCCTTTCCCAAACCTATAGGTTGCACAACCTGTTGCTCATATTCCCTTTCTTTCTTATAAACTCCTTATAATCTTCTCTCTTGAATCTCTTTCCTATTTCCCTCCATTCTTTGCCTTATTTCATCAATGTTGGTTTCCATCGAGAAGTCCCCCAGACTACATCCTTATAAGGCTTATCACTCTCATCGAGTCTCATTATAGGAATTGTGTCTTGAAGTTCCTTACATATCTCCACACTCACATAGATTCTTGTATAACCATCTCTTTTCTTCATTGTAGTATTCTCATTCATACAGATCGTCTTCCAACATAGCTTACAAGGGAGGTTAAACCTTTAGTAGACCAATACTCAAGAGGAACATCGTAAAAATTAGTCTAAATTGGAACATTCTCCTATTTGATTTTCCCAAAACTTGAACCTAGTCTCCACGCTTGTAAGAAAATAATGATGCTGCCTAAGTGCCAAGGTCCAGCCCCTAGAATCTCCGTTGCACTATATTTTGTTGAAATTTTGAATATAATTAAGTTGTTCTTTGTTAGTAATGTTTCATTTAATCCCCTTGCTCTCCAATTCGTATTTGCCCAATTCAAAATGTTTAAGAAAAGAGGATGTTTTCCTAAGAAAAAACTTATTATAGTAGCTTCCCAAGCTTTAGCACCATCTTTCAAGACCTTTACCAGTGGTGCCACTATTTTTTAATTGTCGATGGTTAATTGTGGTTAGTAGTGGAGTGCAACATCCTAGTTATCTCCTACCACATTTTTCCAGCTTTTCCTAAAACCACTTTACCAGTATTGATCTCCTCATTTAAAAAAGGATCATTCGAGAGACGATAAGGTTCAATTGCTAGGGTTGTTGATAACGGTGGGAAAGAGTTTGCGTAGTTCAAGTTATGAATGGTATATGACATCTTATTGGGAAAAGATTCATGCACAAGCGAGAAACTTTTCAAATGTAGGGGGTCCAAAAAATTGAGAAGGGCTATAAAAAGGAAAAATAGGGTGAACAAGCTAAAGCATAGAGGGGAGGTAGGAAATGAATTTTATAGAGTGATAAACTAACAAATACTCCCGCTAGTCTAAGATTAACTTTCTCCACACAAACACCACATTATAAAAGGATGATTTATAATTAATAAATTATAAGAATGATATCTGTCCGACGTATTTATTTATTAATTCGATTGATTTATCATATTTACACATCATTACTTACATTAAAAGTACAATAATATTTTACATTTAATTTTAATTTATTTTATTAGTATTTAGTTATATTTATTCATTATTAGCAATATATTTATTAATATGAAGTAAATTAATTTTTCATTTATTATTTAATAATACTAATAAATAAGATGATCACATTCTTATTTTTTTATAATCAACATTTTAATAGATAACCAATGATTAATTTGTTTGATTTCAATGTTAATAAATGAAATTGTAAAAATTATTATCATTTTGTTGATTTGTCATATTTAAATATCATTATTTATATTAAAATTTTAAATAAATATTTAATATTTAATATTAATTATTTTATTTAAAATAATATTATATTAACCAAAGTGATTGATAATATTAAACTAAGATTTTGTTATTTTATTATATAATAATACTAGTAAATGAAACAATTCATATTCCATAATAATTTGTAATAATTTAATATTTTTTTGGTTTATTATAATAATAATAACAATTATGAAATAATTATTATTTTTTAGTTTAAATGATTTATTTATAGCCATTTTTATATATTTATAAAATATGAATTCAATAATAATAATAATAATAATAATAATAATCGGATTGATAAGATAAGAAAATTTACTTAGCATTTTCACTAAATCTAGTAGACATAACAAGTGAAAATAATCGGTACTATGTCTAGAAAGGCCAATATGATATGAAAAGTTAGCCAATATAATCAGCACATTGAATTCAATAGATTAATATGATACAAAAAGTTTGTCAGCATTGGTGGATTGATATAATATGAACAATTATTCAATAATTGTTGTTTAATATAAAAAATAGATCAATCAATTTTTATATATTTAAAAATAAATTATAATAAAATATAAAACAAATAAATTTACTTAATAAATAAAAACTAAACGAATTATGTAATTTATTGTCTTATAAAACAAATAAATATATTTTTAATTATTAATAAAATACGACATATAAGTGTTCATTAATTATTTATAAGATAACATTATATATTAAATATCATTATACTGTTTAATATCAATCATGATATATAAATATGATTAACTAATATGACTCTTGTATTTTTTTTCTTCAAAAAGTACTCTTGTATTTTAATTACTAACAGTAAAAAATTACAAAAATATATTTATTTATAAAGTATAAATTATAAAAATAAGAATTTGATCATATTATTTATTAATATTCATGCATAGTCAAAAAAAATGTTAAAGAAAAGATCTCATTTACCATTATATTAAACTAATTAATATATTATTAATTGCTATTCAAATATGACGAATTAATAGATCAGTACCTATTAATAAAATTTATTAATATTATGTATTAAATATTTATTTATAGTTTATGATATAAGTAATGAGATGTAAATACAATAAGATAAAAAAAGTTAATATTTCTATAATTTTTATTAATATTAATTATTGATATTTATTATTAATATCATGCAATAAATAAAAATTTAATAAAATTATTAATTTATTATCATATTAAACTAATAAATTATTACTAAAAATAATAATTATAACAAATGTTAAGTTTTTATTAAAATAAATTATCATTGTTTATCAAATATTATTTAATATAACCAACTATTTGTAAAGTTGATGAATTAATCAATCAATCTATAATTACCCCATATGATGCGATTAGATATATGGAAAAAGCTTATCACTTGTATGCCTTGTCAATATGTTGAAAGGTAGTGTGCGAAGATCATTTTGAGCATACATGAAATCTTCCCTCAAGAATTTTAAATTTAAAAAATTTTAGTGAAACTAATAAAACTACAAAGTAACTGACATCTTTTATCTTAAATTATATTTTTTTAAAAGGATGAAGGTGCTCTTTATGCGAGGTTTATAATTTTGTTCACTTTCGATCGGTACCGACCGGAACGCGCCGTAGCGACCAAAGAACGGAACAATAGATAAATACCATTTCAAGTTAAAATATCAACCAATATCATGAGTTTTAGTCGGTACCAAACGGTACTTAGTGGTAACGAGTTTCCGATATTTATCGAGGACTAAAAAGAAAATAAAGAAAGTTGTCTCTGATTCACGCAAATCACATCTTCACCTTATTTATGTCACCTTTTTTGTCCAGACGTCAGATCGACTCCACTGCTTCCACTGGCCACCGCCTAACGTCTAGCGCCTCGCCTCGCCTCACCGATTCCGGCTCCTCAGGACAGGTCCTCCGATCTCGCCTCCTCGCATTGCGTCACTCTCACCAATCGCTCTGCTCAGTCACTCTTTCTATATTTGTGCCTTCCCTCAATTTCCAAATCTGCGTCTCCCCTTACGCTCTATCATAGGCTTGGTCTTTTCTCACCAATGATTCATTCGGCACTAGCAAATTTCATGAACTTATAACGCCTTCCTTGGCTAGAATGCTAATTCAGCCTTCCTACAAGTACTTCTTAAGAATACTTCAATTAAACACCTTACAAACACTAAGCAAATAAGAGAGAGAAACTAAAAAACTCACAAGAGTTTTGGAGAACTTAGAGAATGCTTCTATTACTCAAAAAATGCTTTACAAGAGAGAAATGCTTACAAGCAAGGGATGTTTTACAATTGAGAAAGCTAGCCTATTTAAAGCACTCAATTTTCTCAATGGACGGTGGTGATTGTTTTGATCTAACGGTGTATATTTATTCTCTAGAAAGATCTCCTACTTATCTCTACTTACACGATTAATTGCTCCACTAATCAAGGAGCCAATCAAGGAGCTAATTATGGAGTCTAGAGTCTTCCACCTAACTCTAGTTAAATGCAAAAAAATTTAGAGAAATCTAGTTAAAGATAGCCTCTTTGGTGGGAAAATGAACACTGCGTGACATTCTCTCCCACTCGACTTGGTGACACCCTTGTTGTATCCCTCTTATATGCTTCGATGTGCCACTTATAATTCCATAAATTGAGCTCATGCTTCCAACTTGCCTCATTGTCTGGTGCTCCTTTCCATTTGACAAAATATTCCACGTGGCTCATATGGGAACCCCTCCTCGAAATGACCTGATGTGCTAGAATTTCTTTGATTTCACAATCAAGAAATGTGGTAATGGCAGTTGAAGCCCTCTTTGATTCGCTCCTACTCGGATCCTTCTTATCATCTTTGAAGGGCTTCAAAAGGTTTACATAGAATACCAGATGCATCTCAAGGTATGATGACAACTTCAAACGGTAGGATAGCTTACCTACCCGTTTTTCCACAAAAGAAGGCCTTATAACGTCAAACTAGCTCCTTATACAACTTTATAAACCGTCGGCTTTGATAAGGAAGGAGCTTTACGGACACCATGTCTCCTTCCTTAAACTCCAAGTGTCTTCTCTTAGTATCAGGCTATTTCTTCATCTTCTTAGCCGCCTTAGTTAAGTAGGCTCGTGCCATATTGAACTTCTCATAGTACCGGGTACCCTTTGGCAAATTTAAATGCAGCAAGACTTGAACCATTGTAACCCATGGTAAGGGTGTGCAGAGTAGTCAGTTGTTGGCTCGTTATAATCTTGAATAAGCTTGCTCCCGTCGACTCACTCCTTTGCAAGTTGTAGGAGAATTGGGCAATATTAATCAATTTAGCCCAATCATGCTGGTTGGCACTCACATAATGCCTCAAATATAGCTCTAACAAGGTATTCACCATCTCGGTTTATCCATCGATTTATGGATGAAAAATTGTTGAAAATTTGAGCTCAGACCCCATGATCTTGAACAACTTCATCCAAAATCTTCCGGTGAATCGTGTGTCTCTATCGCTCATAATTGATTTCGATATGCCCTAATACTTCACCACATGCTTGAAAAATAAGTGTGTGGCATCTTCAACTATGAATTTGGTGGGCATTAAAATGAACACACCATATTTACTAAATTGGTCTACCACCACCATAATGTTACTGTATCCTTCAAACATTGGTAAGCATGTGATGAAATCCATGGAAATACTTTCCCACGACTTCTCTAGAATAAGCAATGGCTCAAGTAAACCTGTGGGTCGAAGATTTTCTACCTTGTCTTTTTGACACACTAAATAAGTCTTCACACATATATCCACATCGTCCCACATCTGAGGCCAATAGTTAGCACGTTCTATAAGTGCCAACATGCGATAAGCTCCCAAATGTCCCGCCCATTTTGAGTCATGGCACTCCTTGACGATCTCCCTCCTCAACCCTTGGTATTTTGGCATGTAGGTTTACTCTCCCTTGGTGATGAACACGCCATATCAAAGCCAAAATTGGCTCATCTTCCCTTAACTTGCCAACTCCATCAAACTCTTAGCTTATGGGTCATGCTTTATACCTTCCTTGATGCGATCTACCAAAGGAAAATTCAGGCTTGTGATGGCTACTAACTCTGCCTTCCTACTAAGAGCATCCGCTATAAGGTTTGCTAGTCTCGGCTTATATTCCATCACGAAGTTGAATTTTGCCAAGAAAGCTTGCCATCTTATTTGCTTCGGTGTGAGCTTCTTTTGGTTGAGGAAGTAGCTAGTTGTTACATTATCAATCTTGCACCTTAGACTTGTCCATCCATATTTTGCCTCCATCAATAATATGTCCCAAGAACATTACTTCAGATTAGGTAAACAAGCACTTCTCTTCTTTCTTTCTTCACATATAGCTCGTTCTCCCGTAAGATTTGGAAGGCTTGTCATAGATGTTTCATATACTCCTCTAAGGTGCGACTGCATATGACTATATCATCCAAATACACTACGACAAACTTATTCAAGAACGGGTGAAACACACGGTTCATAAGGGTACAAAATGTTACAGGAGCATTTGTTAGTCCAAATGGCACGACTAAGAACTCATATGAGTCATACCTCGTCACACATGCAATCTTTAGTTCATCTCCTTTTGTAATCCTTATTTGATAACACCCCGAGCTCAAGTCTAGCTTGGTAAACCACCTCACATCTCTAAGCCTATCATATAAGTCAGCTATAAGTGGAATGGAATATTTGTTTTTTATTGTTACCTTGTTCAATGCCTGATAATCAATACACAGTCGAAGGGATTTATTATGCTTCTTTTGGAATAACTCAGGTGCACCATATGAAACCTTCAACGGTTAGATATATCCCACATCCAATAGCTCCTTCAACTGCTTCCTTAATTCTTCAAGTTTGGGAGGTGCCTTTCAGTATGGATCGACTGACGGTGGTGTAGCACTGGGCACCAATTTAATCTTATCCTTGCACCCTTGATCTCCTATTGAGTGGAAGTTTCTTCAATAGCTCGAATTACATCACATCCTTGCACCCTTATAGGACTCAAGTTATCCCTCTTGGTAGCTCCTTCAATAGGGAAGATTCACCTTCTTCCTTTAAAGTAGTTAGGAACGTCGGTTCTGCCCTCTTCATTCCCTTAGAAAGTTACATGACCGAGAGTGACTTGGCTTTAATGTTTGCCTCATGTGTTAATGGCACCATACAGGTGTTTTCTTCCTCTAGGATGCACATTGTATTTACACACGGAATGGGTATTGCCTTCACGTTATCCATGAACTCCATGACAAGTACTATAGCATAATCATTCATGGAAACAACTGAATGGTTAACATGACCATGTCACTCACCTAGGCTTACTTGGACATTGTGAGCACTTCCAAAAATTGATAAGGGTTTTGAATTCACTATTTTAAGCCAACCTTGCTCATCGGTGAATTTAATACCTAACTGCTTAACTTCTTCCACGCGGATGAAATTATTGGAAGTACCGGTGTCTACTAAGGCCTTCACCACTTGGCCTCCTATCTTAACTTCCACGAATAATCGTCCCTTCTTCTCGGACTTAGGTATCTTCACCTTGGCTTTGATGGCATTGAAGAGTTGCAATGATCCCATCCCCTTTCATCATGGTATTGCTCCTCCCTTTCTTCCTCTAATGCCGAGAGCTTGGCCTTCCTTAAGTAATCTCTTACCTTATGGGGACATTCACAAAAGTAACATTTAAAAGTGAATTTAGACTCACCTTGATCTCCTATTGTAATGTTCTTACCCTTCTCGAACTTGGAATACTTTTGGAAGCATTCTTTCCTATGATGACCATCTCCCCCGCTATTCTCTTTGTTGCCCTTGTCTTTATTAAACTTGGGCTTGTCGGTCTTCTTGAATTCGAAGAGTGATTCGACCACAGAGATAGTGGTAGCAAGATCTTGGACTCCATAGCTTTAAAGCTTCATTTTCACCCAATTATGGAGTCCATCCTTGAAGGTAAACAAAGCTTCCTTGTCAAGATAGTCGGGTATCTCTAAGAACACTTCGAAGAATTCTTTCACATACTCCCTAATGCTTCCCTTTTGTTTGAAGCATCTTAACTTGACTCTTGCCTCCCCCTCGCCATTCTCGGGGTAGAACTACCTCTTAAGTTCCCTCTTGAACTCATCCCACATATCAATAGTGTAAATGCCCCTTTCAATGTCACCATACCTTCTTCTCCACTATACCATTGCGATATCATCAAGGTAGAGTGTGGCATTATTGATTTTCTTGGAGTCATAATCATACCCAAGTTCCTGAAAGTACTGCTTCA
Organism: Pinacopodium congolense; assembly: GCA_028565735.1. Classification (NCBI taxonomy): domain Eukaryota; kingdom Viridiplantae; phylum Streptophyta; class Magnoliopsida; order Malpighiales; family Erythroxylaceae; genus Pinacopodium; species Pinacopodium congolense. The sequence goes on along the minus strand of JAOXYD010070129.1, from coordinate 6,547 downwards.
AGCTCTATAGAAAGTTATCCACCTCCTTCGCATTCCTTAACCCTTTAAACATCTTGGGCTTCGGAGCCTTGATCCTTGGAGGAGTGGTGACTACAATCGGGATAGTAACGCTTGCTCCTTGAGTAACTGCTTTCTTACATATGACAAGCTAATCCTTGGTCTCCTTCAGCTCACCGGAGACCTTCTCGAACTTATCCTTCAAAGTAGCAATCTCGGATTGGAAGGCGCCTTTCAAGGCCTCCGCTTGATTAAGAAATTTTGAGAAGACTTAGTTTAAGGTACCTTGCATCTCCTCACGGAGCTCATCCTTTCCCATCTTGAGCTTCTTGATGCGACTGTTGTGCTCTTCGAATTTCTCTTGCCCCTCGGCAACGGCAAGCTTTGCCCTTGTTAGTTGTTTAATGATGTTCACTAAAGCTTCTCTCGACCTTAATCTTTCACGATTGGATTGATTGGAAGTCCCCTTAATATGGGTAGTTTCACTTCCTGCACCATCGACCATCTTATAAGCAACAATAAGTAGAGTTTGAGTAAAGAACTTACTTGTTTAGAACCATTTGACTTTGATACCAACTATCACAAGCTTGGTCTTTTCTCATCAATAATTCGTGCGGCACTGGCAAACTCCACGAACTTGGAATGCCTTCCTTAGCTATAATGCTAGTTCAGCTTTCCACAAGTACTTCTTAAGAGTACTTCAATCGAACACTTTGCAAACGCTAAGCAAATAAGAGAGAGAAGCTAAAGAACTCACAAGAGTTTTTGAGAACTTGGAGAATGCTTCTATTACTCAATGAATGCTTTACAAGAGAAAAATTCTTACAAGCAAGGGATAGTTTACAATTGAGAGAGCTAGCCTATTTATAGCATTCCACCTCCTCAATGGATGGTGGTGACTGTTTTAATCTAACGGTGTACATTCATTCTTTAGAAAAATCTTCCACGTACCTCCACTTACTTTATTAATTACTCTATCAATCAAGGTGCCAATTAAGGAGTCAATCAAGGAGCTAATTGTGTGATATAGAATCTTCCACCTAACTCTAGTCACATAGAGAAGTCTGGTCAAAGCTAGCCTCTTTAGTGGGAAAATGAACATTGCATGACAACTCTACTCAGTCGTTCTTCCCAAATCTGTGCCTCCCTAAATCTTTTGCTTTATAATTATTTTATTTTAATTTTTCAACAAAAAAGGTTGATGTAATATGTACATGGGTATTCTGTTTTCCTCTCTTTTATATTTTTTATAATAATAACCTTTTTATTTAAATTTTTTATATGTAAATTATTTTATAATTATTTTATTAAAAGTCAATATATACTACTAATTTTAGTCTATAACAAATACTAAATTAGACTAATGACATTAAATGTTCTATTAATTCATATTTATATTTGTAATCTTTCTATAATATACTATCAAATAGCCTTAAATGCTTCATTAATTTTTTATTTTATTCCATAAATAGTTTTCTTTTCTTTTTATATTTTTGGTAATAATAAATGTTTTATCTAATATATATATTAATTTATGATTATTTTTATTAAAAAGTGAATTTTATTATTATTTTTATTTTTAATTAATCTAAATTTAGTTAATAAATTAAAATTTCTATTAACTCATATTTATATTTGTAATATTTTTTAATGTACTATTAAATGATCTTAAATGTTCCATCAATTCATATTTATATTTGTAAACTTTTAATGTATTATTAAATGATCTTAAACATTTCATTAATTTATATTTATATTTGTAAATTTTTAATAAAAATGAAAATAAAAAATTCTAAAAATTATTTTGATTGCAACTAATTTATTAATTATCTTAAAGTAATTAATACATTTATTATATTAAATTTATACTATTATTAGTTTTTTGGGACAAGCTTGAAGTTAAGTTAAAAATTATATAATATAATATATTTATGGACTATTTATAAATTTTATAAAATTTATAAAATTAAGGGACTAATTTATAATTTTAAAAAATTATCTGAAATGGTACTGATATTGATTGATTCCGGTATAGTACCATTTCAAAATTAAATACGATATTGATACCGATACGGTAATTAAAACATTGTATTAACGTAAATAAGTGGCTTGAAAATTCATTTTTTTTAAATAAAGAAAGGTGATCGATCCCTAGTTACACTTGTCATGGTAGTTATTCATAAACTTTGATGTCCAATAGATTTCTAACACATGTGATTCAGTTATAGACCTCATTCATCAGTTTAAAAAATTTTCTCATTATAATTGTCTGTTAAGGTCCGTTAAGATAGGCAGGTATTTGGGTTGTTAGGGTCTGTGAAGGTTGATGGGTTCTGCGTCTGTTCAGTCCGTTAGCATATGGAATTGGATGTTAAAATTTTGGGTTAATTTCACTAAAACCCCATATAGTTTGACAATTTATCAATTAAATTCTTATAGTTTCAAAACTATCAAATAAGTCCCTAAAGTTTCAAGTTATTTTCACTATTAATCCCTCTGTTATTTCTGATTAACAGCGTACCACGTAGCATGTCCATGTGTTACCACGTGGCACTGGACTAATAATTGAAAAAATTTAAAAGTATAGGGATCTATTTGATAGTTTATCAAATCATAGGAACTTAATTGATAATTTACCAAACTATAATGACCTAAATATTATTTTAACAATTAAAATAAAATTGTTAATAATTAAAGAAAAAAATATGTGATGTAAATATTGTGTTCTTTTAATAAAATGTTAAATTAATTTTTTTTAAAATCTAATAATCTAATAATTTTAAAGAAAAGAATGATGTTAGCTATGATTTATTAGATTTTTTAAAAAATTAATTTAATATTTTATTAAAAGAATATAATATTTACATTACATATTTCTTTTCTTTAATTATTAACAATTTTAATTTAATTGTTAAAATAATTAATTAACTGAGTTTAATATTATTTAAGTCCATGTAATTTATTAAACTATCAATTAAGTCCTTATAATTTGATAAACTATCTAATAGGTCGTTATAGTTTTAAATTTTTTTATTATCAGTTTAGTGACACTTGGCACATTATTAGTAAAAAATAATAGAGTAACCGATGGTAAAAGTAATTTGAAATTTTACAGACTTATTTAATAATTTTGAAATTATAAGAACTTAATTAATAATTAGTCAAATCACATGAAATTTTGGTGAAATTAACCCTTTTGTGAATATAATGGCCAACTATATGCGTCATTTAAGAGGGTTATCTAAAATTATTACATTTAGAAAATTATGAATGATTTAAAATCAAATATTTTATTTTTCAAATCCTTGAAATTTAATTAATTTAAGATTTAAATTATTTCAAAATTTATATAAATTTTTGTATAATTTGCACTTTTAGTTTTGTTACACGCATTTTAGATATAAACTTTTTAGATTTTACAAATTTTAGATTAATAAGAAGATGATTTCTTATTATGTTGAAAAATGATAAAGTAAGAAAAATAAGTGAGGTTCATATTCCATGAGAATACAAATAGAAAAAGTAATTGTATAATATTTGACACTTCAAAAAAATTAAAATGATTTATTTCTCAATAATTAAATGGAATTAAAATAAAAATAGAATCAATTCCCTCTAACACGTGCCAGCCATCGCTCTCCCTGTATATCTCCCCCTCCCTCCTGTGTAGAGCCTTATACCCGTTTGACAAAAGTCCCGAACCAAACTGAAAACTTCAATAGATATCTTCACCGCCGTGGGAGTGGGCCTTATGTAATGTGGTTGGCTTTTCCTTCGATAAACACCGGCTTCACTCGTCCATTTCGATACACCTTCAACCGGTGTGCCTCCATTTCTCTTCGTCGTCTACTATTCATGAATTCTTAAATTTTTGTTGTTTTCCGTTTCTGGGTCTTTGGATCCGATGGGTGACTAATACCCGTGTTGCTTTTTGCAGGCACTTTTCATTCTGGTATCGTGGTCTAGTTCAGAAAAAGCCCCATCTTTCGTCATACCCTTTACACTTTTCCTGTGTGCGCCCTTTTAATTACATCACTTTCGCAAGCCTGAGTAGTTACAAAGGCTCAAAATCTTTAATAGATGCTCCACCATGTGTATCTGCTGCCTTCTGGATTTGCAGAAGGCACTGGAGCAATGCATCCATCAAGTTGAAGACTGACAGTGATGTTATCAGATTTTATGTTGATAAGTCGTCCAGTGAAAATGGTACTGCAGCAAAAGGGAAGAAGGAAACAAAAAAGGTGAAATTGTCTAAAAGGGCCAAAAGAAATGAACTTAGGTTCTATCGTCTTATGGCCAAGAAGAAGATGAATTCCCCTAATCCGGAAGTCAGGATTAGGTATAAACTTGAAAAGGTTTGAGGCCTTTTGAACTAAGGAATCCTCTTTTTGCGGTTTGCTCTTATAGCCATGAATTCTTCTGGATTTGTTTGCCTTTTCCTTTAGTACTATTACATTATTGTGACTGTTGTTGTAATTTTACCAATTCTGAAGCTTTTGACATTCTCTTTCCCTTGACATTTGACAGTATGGTGAAATTCAAGAGTATGAACATGTTTGCCGAACTTTGTAACAATTTTCTCATATAAATGGTTCCTACTTTTTCCCTCAATCATGAACTATCTGTTGGATTCTCCTTCAAGGAATTGTTCCTTGTACAGGCCTAGAATAGACAATCATGGTTCTCTTCTTGTTAAATTAGAATTAAAAGATCCATCTTGCATGCTACTCCACACATATGTAAGCTTTCTTATTTACCAAATTCACATACGAAGACATCATATTCTAAGGTACATGACAACTGTGTCATTCTTTGACGTCTTTGACTTAGTCTTAATGATCAGTAGAAATCTGGAGGCAAAGATTCCCTTATTTTCTTAACATTCCACTTTCAGGCCAAACGAAAGGAAGCATGGTTGATTGAGAAGTTGAGGAAATTTGACATTCCAAAAGCCCCTGATGAGCCATATGATCCTGAAATCTTAACTGTGGAAGAAAAGCATTATCTCAAGCGTACTGGTGAAAAGAAGAAACATTATGTTCCGGTTGGGAGACGTGGAGTGTTTGGAGGTGTAGTCCTGAATATGCATCTCCACTGGAAAAAACATGAAACTGTGAAGGTTGTCTGCAAACCATGCAAGCTAGGACAAATTCATGACTATGCTGAAGAGCTTGCTCGGCTTAGCAAAGGCATTGTGATTGACATAAAACCTAACAATACAATAATATTCTACAGGGGTAAGAACTATGTTCAGCCAGAAGCTATGTCCCCTCCAGATACTCTATCTAAAGCCAAGGTATGCTTATATATTTGCTACATTTAATATGTTTTATATGTGTGTCTTTTGACTCTGTTTACCTTTTGATATTGGCAAATTATACAATTGTGCTGTATATAAGTGCCATTAGGCATAAGTGAATGTGCAATTGAGAGTTCATATGATTCATCAAATGGTTTCGTCTTCTTCAGGATTGTACAACCCCTTATCATATATCATATAATGCTGGGCATATTTGCACTTACGGCATGACAAACTTCAAGTTCTGCCCTTTGATTTGAACTTTAAATGCTTGTGGAGACCATGGTCCCAGATTCACTGGTCTCTATTCACGTTTTTCATATCTTGCTTGCTTAAACCTTTTTCCCATATACAATAACCTGATCAGTATCACTGCCTTAGTGTATCTTCTTTACTTCAACCTCATAACTGTGGTTGGCTGTTTCTTATTCTTCTTTGCCTTACTCATTTCTATGGAATTTTCATGAGCTCTTCAACATTTTTACTCCCTATGGGATCAAGTTTTCTACTTCAACAAGTTTGGTTAGCATGGTTTTCTTATTTTTCTGAGAATACTCCTATCTTTTTGTCAGCAATCTTTTATTAACCACTAAGCACCACCTATTTTAAAGTGTGAATATTCAAGGGTAAAACCTACTACTTGAAATTGCAGGCATTGGAAAAATACAAGTATCTGCAGTCCCTCGAGCATACAAGCCATTTTATTGAAAAATTGGAGAAAGAGCTTGAAGAATATCGTGAGCATGTTTCTCGTTACAAGAAAGTAGCTGAAGTTAAGTCACATACTTGATAGTCAACTATTGACTGTTATGATTATGTGAGAAGTACGAGAGGAAATTGTAGTAATTATTCTATATATTTTTATCCGTGTCCTAAGGCTTGTCAATATTATTAGCCGTCCTACTTTTCCACCTTTTTAATTTGGGAATTTACCAAATCATCCCAACAGAAAAATCCATTCTATTGCAGGGCCTATGTGTTAGGAACTTGGGATTAAGATCTTCTTCCAAAAAACATGTGTTTAGTAACATTTATAGATTATTTTGTAAATTTTATAAAATTTAAGAATTAATTTATAATTTTAAAAACTTATTCGAAACGGTACCGGTATCGGTACAGTACCATTTTCGAGACTAATTCGGTATCAGTATTAGTACGTTATTTGATATACTGTTAGTTAGGCTTTCATTTTTTATTTTAGTTTTCTGTTTCTCTAATCACAAAAATTAATAAAGAAAACACATTAATACA